>CM049831.1:29976267-29988767 GCA_027422435.1 Schizopygopsis pylzovi | reverse complement strand
ATATGAGCGTGTGTGAGTGTATGATTTTATATGAGTGTGTGAGTATATATGATTGTGAGTGTATATGAGCGTGTGTGAGTGTACGAGTGTGTGTGAGTTTATATGAGTGTGTGAGTATATATGATTGTGAGTGTATATGAGCGTGTGTGAGTGTATGAGTGTGTGTGAGTTTATATGAGTGTGTGAGTATATATGATTGTGAGTGTATATGAGCGTGTGTGAGTGTGTGAGTTTATATGAGTGTGTGAGTATATATGATTGTGAGTGTATATGAGCGTGTGTGAGTGTACGAGTGTGTGTGAGTTTATATGAGTGTGTGAGTATATATGATTGTGAGTGTATATGAGTGTGTTTGGGCAGCGGGGCAGTTGTGGCCTAATGAATAGAGTTGGACTTGTAACCCGAAGGTTATTGATTCGAGTCTCAGGTCCGGCAGGGATTGTAGGTTTGGGAGTGAATGTCCAGCGCTCTCTGTGTATGTTAGTGTATATGATTGTGTGTGTGTGTGTGTGTGTGTGTGTGTGTGTGTGTGTGTGTGTGTGTGTGTGTGTGTGTGTGTGTTGATCAACTGTGAGGTGTGTCTGGATTCATGCTGGTAAAATCAAAGCACTTCTGATCAGCAGGTGTGTGTGTGCGAGTGTGTGTGTGTTTTCTCAGCCGATCACCTCTTACTTTACCTGGACCAGAACCAGCGACTCGAGTTCAGAAGTTTTCTCAGGATAAACTTCTAAGTCATTCCTATATTTCTAACAATTGTTCCTGATTGATCCCATTTCTGCAGAAACTGAAAGTCCTTCACACTCGTGATTAGTTCAGGAACGTGAACTCACGGTGACTGAAGTGTGTGTGTGTGTGTGTGTTCAGTTGTTTTCTCATTAACACACCAGCTGGCTTTACAGATTGAGCTCCGCCCACTTAATTACTGATGACATCACTGTTGCGGATCCGTCCCGGTGACCCAGCAGGCCTTCAGTAGTGATGCAGGAACGATGGAGAGTCTTTTGTGTTCTTGAACACTTCAGATGTCTTCTCCTTCCCTGCTGTTATTGAGACATTCAACCGTTAATTCACAGCATGATCATTAGCGAGATCGTTCACACAAAAACACACATTCTGTCATCATTTACTCACACACTTGTGCCGATCCAAACCTGCATGGCTTCAGTCCTTCTGCAGAACACAGAGGAGGATATTTTGCAGAACGTCTGTTGGTGTTAAAGGCACAATAATTGTCATGGTACTACATTACTGGCAGATTTGTCCATGTGTTGACATGTCCACCTCAGAGATAATCAACATATTTATAATGAAACCATCATATTTAAAAAATATATTAGTCATAGCATATACTAAAATAAAATATCGATATATATATTTTTGGTATTTTACAACTGCAAAGCCATATTAAATGATTATGGAATTTTTTTAAGCATTACGAATCTTTATTTGATTTATATCTGTATTTTTTAAAGGAAAATTTTCATGTCGCAAAAATACAATTATTTATTTGTATAGTTCTAAAGTGATTGCACTGAACCAGTGTACTATTACAGCTTATTCATATTTTGAATAGGCTTTTCATTTTTTTATTTTAGTTAAATTCTTTTTTTATTTCATTTTTATTTAGTTTTTTCTTTATTTTATTTTCAATTGATAGTTTTAGTGCTTTAATAACTTAAACTAAATGAAAATGAGAACTTGTAATGAGTCTTAGTATCTAGCTGAAATATGTTTAGTTTTTTAATCTAATATTTAAATGTTATTTCAGCTTTATTAACAAGAATGCTTTAACAGTTCCAGGTCTGGTTCTAGTTTTAGTTAATATTAACCCTGTACTAAACAAGTAGTAACTTAGATATTATGCAAAACATATTACTTCAGCTAAGCATGTGTATCAGTAGTGTGGGATTCTAAACCAAACAAACACTTATGATTAATTTCCCCACAAAATGTGTTGCGTCATCAATGCTGATTATGAATATCTCAGTTTTTCTGTAATAATGCAGTGTGTGAACAGTGTTCTGCTCATTAACAGCTGATGGTGGTTCCCATCACACCCCCGAAACGCTAGACTGAACAAATCACAATCTCCATTCAGTCAAACTGAGTTTCTGACAAAGGAAATCCTCTGAAAGCGGCTCAGCTTCCGTACCAAAAACAAATGGATTCAAGTGCTATTAGTATACTTCTTTTAAACTAAACATAGGAAAACATACTTTGTATGTACTTCTCAGAAATATACTTAAAGCATACTTAACTTATACTTAGATAAATGTTTTATTTGAGCTATACTTGTGCTCTGTGTTTTTATTGTTATATGCAGTGCTTAATTTGAGCCGAAAAATGTCAGATTCTGGATGTTTGCTTCCGGTATTTGTTTTTAAAGACCCGGCATTAACAAGTGCAGATTGTGAACAGTGTCGGGGGGTAACGCATTACAAGTAACGCAAGTTACGTAATAATATTACTTTTTTCAAGTAACTAGTAAAGTAACGCATTACCTATTAATTTACGAGAAAATATCTGAGTTAATTTGTCCATTTATTGACGACAGTGCGCCGTGTGAACATGATCTTACTGTAGATCTAATCTAGACTAAATATGAATGTGTATTAATTCATCCCACTCGCAAAAAACAGATTCAGTATTCATCAAAATGAATTAAAACAGTGAAATACAAACTCAGAATATGACGCAAACCTGCAATAATTAAATATGTTAAACAACACAAATATATCTAATCTCATTTTATTAACTGATGTGTTTGCTGCTGACCTTTGATGATCAGTTCAATCATATTAATAATCAAAAATGACTTTAGATAAACTAACATTGTGTTTTATTGCTGAAGAGTGTTGATCTTCTCCTGTGTTCTTCTGTACAGACGTGATTTACTCGTCCTTCAGTCTGAGGTTTATTCATTACACTTTTTGGTGTGAAAGGCTTTTATATTTGCTTTAAATATAACTTCTTGTATTAAAAACAAACAATCAAGCCCTGCTCATATTTAAAAAGTAACGCGAAAGTAACGCAAAAGAAATGTAACGCATTACTTTCCATAAAAAGTAACTAAGTAACGTAATTAGTTACTTTTTTTAGGGAGTAACGCAATATTTTAACGAATCACTTTTAAAAGTAACTTTCCCCGACACTGGTCCTGACAGTGCGTGCATGCACACGAGACAGAGCGATTGAAGGTTTATGTAGATGTATTTGGAGCATGATTTGTAGATTATATATTGGTCCTCAACACATTATTGACCAATGAACTTTAACTTCATGCGTTCAAAATCGCTCTCGTTGATTGGTGCTACTGCTTAACACACTCCCTCCAAAAATCCCACTGCTCACAAAACTATAATATGTTTTTTGAGCAGCAAGATGCGGGAACATATGGAGAGAGTGTTATAATACAAGAAATACCAGAAATAATATTAAATAAAGTGAAATATTATAATAATTATAAACACTATAATTCTAGCCTAGTTACCCTCACTCCAAAACAAACCGTTTAAATGTAACGGTATGCAGAACAGATCAAGAATGAAAAAAATGAAGGTGAAACTGAAATTACCCAGGGTTTGAAAACATAGGCTGTATTTAGGTCCATGCAGAAACTTGTGAACGATGCTCTATAGTTGTGGCATCACCGTTTAATGACATCATTGAATGTTCCGGGAAAACTGCAGTTGTATTGTCAGTGTCGGTCACGGCGCCTTTTAACTGCTGATTTGGATCCGGTGTTCTGTCGATTTGTGCTGCTCTGTCAGATTTTACTATCTCACATTAAAACAGTGGGTTGTACAATTCGACAACGAAAAATTCTACCCATTAAATTATGTTTTATTAATGTGCACACATACCACAACCCTGCACCTACCTTTACAGTCATGCACATACAGTAATTACGTGTTATATTCGCGGTTGTGGATAGAAGGGATACAGCTAGTACCGGAAACCAACAATATATATATTTTTTTCTACTTATTAGATTGTGTTTTATTAACATCTACACCAACCCCAACCCTAAACCTACCCTTACAGTAATACACATACATTAAATATTGTTGTTCAGCGTGAGATGCAATATTGATGTGTGCATGTGCAGTAAGCCGAGGTAGGAAAATCTGACGGGTGGATAAAATGTCAGGACACCGGCAATGTTTCATTTACAAATGAAGCACTGGTTATATGGTAAGAGGTGCTAGAACACATCTTCGGTACTGAATTAACACAAAAACACAAGTGAAGAAGAAACCGAAACAGATGCTTCCACATGTAATCTAACACGATCATCAGACATAAAACAGCATCATAACTGTGTATGAATAAAATATCACCAATGAAGAGGTAATAATGAGTAAGCGTTTGGGTCTTGATCTACGTTTTGATTATCATTCTGAATACAGTTCATAGTCTTTTTCAGCTTTTTGTTCAAAATGTTGTTTATTTATGAAACTTACCCACATTCAATGTTTAAAAAACAATGCATGAAGCTATGATAACATGTTTCTGTTTACAAGCAGATACTCATATAACACTCATATAAGCAGATATTCATATTAACACCTACTAGGGACATCGTAGCATGCTTAAAGTGTGACGTGAAGTTCACTTAATACATTTTATGAGTATACTTGCAGTATAAAACTACTAAACGCGTAGTTTACTGAGACTAAGTGTACTAAAATACTACTACAAGTATTTAATTAGTAAACTAGCAGTATACCTATAAGTTCACTTTTAGTATACTTGCAGTACAAGCTAAAACATTGATGTAAACTAGTTGTGTACTCAAAGTTTACTACTGGTATACTTAAAGGAGACGTTTATTTACTAGAAAGTGGGTCAATTTAGTCTCAAGGAGTATTGAAATAGTACACTTACAAGTATACTACTAGTACACTGATATTTGTATACTAACTACATAAAGTATACTTAAAAATATACTTGGACTTTACTTATCTGGAAGAGTCCGGTTTGGCCTTGGCATGTTTGATGAGAATAAGCGCTCGGTCACCGTTTCCTTTCAAACCATTTTAGCAGTTTGTCCTCCAGACCTCAGCCAATCCCTGCTCACTGTAAACACTTCCTGTTCCTGTGCAGCGGCAGCAGCGAGGACAAGCGTTCATACAGCTGCTGCTGCTGATGTGATTCAGCTCTGATAATTCATGGCCTGGAGGCCAAACACACACACACACACACACACACACACACACACACACACACACAGACACAGACAAACACAGACACACACACACACACACACACACACACATGTTGGTTTTTATGGTTTATGGGGACTCTCCATAGGCGTAATGGTTTTTATACTGTACAAGCTGTATGTGCTATTGCCCTACACCTACCCTACACCTAAACTTAGCCCTCACAGGAGACGGTGCATTTCTATTTTCTCTCAAAAAAACTCACTCTGTATGATTTATAAGCGTTTTAAATTATGGGGACACTGAAAATGTCCTCATAAATCACCTTCTCCTTGTAATACCTATGTCATACCCATGTCATTATACACATTTGTGTCCTCATAAACCACATAAACATGCACACACACACACACACACAGATGCACACACACACACACACACGCACACACACGTAGACACACGTAGACACACATAGACACAGACACACACAGCACGCACATACACACACACACACACACACACACACACACACACACACACACACACACACACACACACACAGAGACACACACACACACACACACACACAGTCAGCAAGGAGAGATGCACATTGTTCCTCTGGGAAGGCGGTTTCGGGGCATCCGGGGGGCATCGGGTCGATTTATGACCCTCAGGAAACACAAATCTCAGTGTTGCTCTGTGAGAATGGTAAAAGGATTTAGTCCTCTGTAACCTTTATCTGCCTTAAAGTCATCAACATGAAATCAGAATGGACTTTACTGCGGTCTTCACTCCTAAAGTCGAATTGGTTTGGAATTGAAGTGACACACAGGATGCCAAATTACCTAATAACTATAATTATTATTAGTATTATCATTTTAAAATAAGTGTCTTATGCTCACGGAGCTGCATATATATATTTAAAACTATGTTATACTCAAAAATAATCCACATTATGGGAATACAATGGGTTGCAAAGGCATTTCATGTTAACTTTAAATGTTTTGTCTACTTAGGGTTATCATCGTTAACTAAAACTACAAATAAAACTATTAAAACACTTTTATT
The DNA here is from genome assembly GCA_027422435.1 of Schizopygopsis pylzovi. Taxonomy (NCBI): domain Eukaryota; kingdom Metazoa; phylum Chordata; class Actinopteri; order Cypriniformes; family Cyprinidae; genus Schizopygopsis; species Schizopygopsis pylzovi. The sequence continues at coordinate 29,982,534 of CM049831.1, read as the reverse complement.
AGTTGATATAAAGATACAATAAAAATCATAGATGAAAAAAACGTTTTTCAGTGATTTTCCTCGGCATAATTTCACATTTTCATTAAGATAAATTGAAGCACTAAAGTTACGAAGTGGAAATAAAATAAAAACTGAAATAAAAAATAATGTATCCTAAGTAGTAAAAAAAAATAAAAATGACAAAAGCATTTTAACACCTAACAAAATGACTAAAAATCTCAAATTAAAATAATAACTGAAAGCCAATTCACAACCACGAGTCCAAACACATCTTCAGCTGTCTGAGAAACGCTGTGTGTTTCAGTTAACGATGTTCCTCGTCTTCATCAAGCGCTTCTGCTCAGGAATGTCCCGCTTCACTGGTTTATAATGCGCAGGTTAATGGGAACGAGCTGCTGTGGGATGTGTGCTTGAGTTATACGTGGGTCACGTCTGATGGAGAGATCGTCCTTCACCTCCAGCAGCTCTTAAATAACGGCTGAGATGCCCTCATGGGACACTTTAGCAAGATTTGTGTGCGGCGTCTGCGTGAGATACAGCGCTGGATTGAGGAGGAGTGACACTGACTCTGAAAAACTGCAGCAGCTGATCCGGGTTCAGTGATTACAGGACAGATCCTACCCTTACACCACACGCTTACAGACTATCTGTCTGTCTATCCATCTGTGTATCTGTCCATCCATCTGTGTATCTGTCCTTCCATCCATCTGTGTATCTGTCCATCCATCTGTGTATCTGTCCATCCAACCATCTGTGTATCTGTCCTTCCATCCATCTGTGTATCTGTCCATCCATCTGTGTATCTGTCCATCCATCTGTGTATCTGTCCGTCTGTGTATCTGTCCTTCCATCCATCTGTGTATCTGTCCATCCATCTGTGTATCTGTGTATCTGTCCATCCATCCATCTGTGTATCTGTGTATCTGTCCATCCATCTGTGTATCTGTCCTTCCATCCATCTGTGTATCTGTGTATCTGTCCATCCATCTGTGTATCTGTGTATCTGTTCATCCATCCATCTGTGTATCTGTTCATCCATCCATCTGTGTATCTGTCCATCCATCCGTCCATCTGTGTATCTGTCCATCCATCCATCTGTGTATCTGTCCATCCATCTGTGTATCTGTCCATCCATCCATCTGTGTATCTGTCCATCCATCTGTGTATCTGTCCATCCATCTGTGTATCTGTCCATCCATCCGTCCATCTGTGTATCTGTCCATCCATCTGTGTATCTGTCCATCCATCTGTGTATCTGTCCTTTCATCCGTCCATCTGTGTATCTGTCCATCCATCTGTGTATCTGTCCATCCATCCGTCCATCTGTGTATCTGTGTATCTGTCCATCCATCTGTGTATCTGTGTATCTGTCCTTCCATCCGTCCATCTGTGTATCTGTCCATCCATCCATCTGTGTATCTGTGTATCTGTCCATCCATCTGTGTATCTGTGTATCTGTTCATCCATCCATCTGTGTATCTGTTCATCCATCCATCTGTGTATCTGTCCATCCATCCGTCCATCTGTGTATCTGTCCATCCATCCGTCCATCTGTGTATCTGTCCATCCATCTGTGTATCTGTCCATCCATCCATCTGTGTATCTGTCCATCCATCTGTGTATCTGTCCATCCATCCATCTGTGTATCTGTCCATCCATCTGTGTATCTGTCCATCCATCCGTCCATCTGTGTATCTGTCCATCCATCTGTGTATCTGTCCATCCATCTGTGTATCTGTCCTTTCATCTGTCCATCTGTGTATCTGTCCATCCATCTGTGTATCTGTCCATCCATCCGTCCATCTGTGTATCTGTCTATCCATCCGTCCATCTGTGTATCTGTCCATCCATCCATCTGTCGGTCAGTCCATTCATCCATCCATCCATCCATCCATCCATTCATCTATTTATCCGTCTGTCTGTCTGTCCATCCATCCATCCATCCATCCATCCATCTGTGTATCTGTTCATCCATCCATCTGTGTATCTGTCCATCCATCTGTGTATCTGTCCATCCATCTGTGTATCTGTCCTTTCATCCGTCCATCTGTGTATCTGTCCATCCATCTGTGTATCTGTGTATCTGTCCATCCATCTGTGTATCTGTGTATCTGTTCATCCATCCATCTGTGTATCTGTCCATCCATCTGTGTATCTGTCCATCCATCTGTGTATCTGTGTATCTGTCCATCCATCTGTGTATCTGTGTATCTGTCCATCCATCCGTCCATCTGTGTATCTTTTCATCCATCCATCTGTGTATCTGTCCATCCATCCATCTGTGTATCTGTTCATCCATTCATCTGTGTATCTGTCCATCCATCCATCTGTGTATCTGTCCATCCATCCATCCATCTATCTGTCTGTCTATCCATCTGTGTATCTGTCCATCCATCCGTCCATCTGTGTATCTGTCCATCCATCTGGATGGAAGGACAGATGGAAGGAATGGAAGCTGGATGGAAGCGTCTGCGGAAGCGTTCAGCATCCTCGTGTGAAGACAGACGAGTGTAAAGACAAGCGACTTTTTCCTGTGCGACTTTGCCCGAGCAACGACACCGGCAACGCATTCAGGTATATTTTTTCCTCCCTTCCCTCACACACTCTCCTTTGCTATCCTCTATACTTCCACCTCTATCATGTGTTTCAAAACCATTCCGGTTGTCTCTCGACCACGCTCTAACATCACACGCAGACGGCAACATAATCCTGCTAACCTGCGCCCCATCTCTACATCTTCTACTACACCACTTTCTTTCTCCATGGCTCTCTGGAATTGTCAGTCAGCTGTCAACAAAGCAGACTTCATTTCCGCTTTTTCTTTACAATCCACTCTCAGCATCTTGGGCTTGACTGAGACCTGGATTTGTCCAGAAGACTCAGCAACTCCAGCTGCCCTCTCTAACAATTTCTCTTTCTCTCACACCCCACGTCAGGTTGGCCGGGGTGGGGGCACTGGTCTGCTCATTTCAAATAATTGGAAATACTCAACCCACTCGCCCCTATGCAATTACAACTCATTTGAATCCCATGCGATTACTGTAATGGCTCCTATAAAACTCCAGATTGTGGTAATCTACCGTCCCCCTGGTCAAATTCTAGCCCCCTTCCTAGAGGAGCTGGATGGGTTGCTGTCCTCTTTCATGGAGGATGGAACTCCACTCTTAGTTTTTGGCGATTTCAACATTCATCTAGAAAAGCCTTATGCTACAGACTTTCTTTCGCTCTTAGCTTCATTTGATCTCAAACGCCTTACCACTACTAGCACTCACAAATCAGGCAACCAACTTGATTTAATATAAACACGCGATTGTACTGCAGATAACATTCTGGTACAACCACTACATATCTCTGACCATTTCTTCATTAAATTCACATTACACTTTGCTACCAGGGTGCCACCAACCCCCTTACCGGTTACTTTTAGACGAAACCTACGCTCCCTTTCTCCCTCACATCTTTCCTCTGTAGTATCCTCCTCTCTTCCCTCGCCTACCAATTTCTCATCTCTGGATGTGAATACTGCTACTGATACTTTATGCTCTACTTTAACCACTTGTCTAGATGACATTTGTCCTCTCTCTTCCAGGCCAGCACGGACTGCCCCTTCTAACCCCTGGTTATCTGATGTTCTTCGTGAACATCGGACCAGACTCCGAGCGGCAGAGAGAAAATGGCGAAAATCAAACGAGCCGTCGGACCTGAGTATGTATCAATCGTTTCTTTCATCTTTCTCTGCTGAAGTCCACACTGCCAAATCGTCACATTTCCATAACAAGATCAACAATGCTCCAGATATGCGTGATCTCTTCAGAACATTTAATTCTCTTCTCTGTCCCCCTCCACCACCTCCCACCACTTCTATCACAGCTGATGACTTTGCAACTTTTTTTACAAACAAAACTAAAACAGTCAGCAGTCAGTTTTCACCTCCACTCACACAGGACCCCCAACCAACTAGATCCACTGCTCAAACTCCCATCTTCTCCTTCTGTCCCCTCACTGAGGCGGAAGTATCCAAACTTCTCCTCTCTAGCCATCCTACAACATGTCCTCTAGACCCTATCCCCTCACACCTTCTCCAAGCAATCTCTCCCGCACTCTTACCAGCACTCACACACATTATCAACACATCTCTCCTCACAGGCATCTTCCCCACTGCATTCAAGCAGGCTCGGGTAACCCCACTGCTCAAAAAACCTACATTAAACACTTCTCTTTTAGAAAACTACAGACCTATCTCTCTCCTTCCATTCATTGCCAAAACACTCGAACGAGTTGTCTTTAACCAGGTCTCATTGTTTCTTTCACAGAACAACAAACTGGACACTAAACAGTCAGGTTTCCGGAGTGGCCATTCAACTGAGACTGCGTTACTCTCAGTCACTGAAGCCCTGCGAATTGCAAAAGCCAATTCCAAATCATCAGTCCTCATTCTGCTGGATCTGTCTGCCGCTTTTGACACTGTCAATCATCAGATCCTCCTGTCCACCCTCTCATCACTGGATATCACTGGGATTCCACTTCGCTGGTTTGAATCCTATCTCACTGGTCGGTCTTTCAGGGTGGCCTGGGGAGGGGAGGTATCCAAAGCACATCAATTGGTCACTGGGGTTCCCCAGGGATCGGTTCTTGGACCCCTCCTCTTCTCCACATACACTACATCACTGGCTCCCATCATACAGGCACATGGCTTCTCCTACCACTTCTATGCTGATGACACACAGCTCTATCTCTCATTTCGACCAGATGATCCAACGGTAGCTGCACGGATCTCAGGCTGCCTGGCGGACATCTCAGCATGGATGAAAGAAAACCATCTACAGCTCAACCTGGCAAAGACTGAGCTTCTTGTCTTCCCTGCAACTCCAACTCTACAGCATGATTTCACGATTCAGTTAGGTTCGTCAATAATTACCCCATCAGCTTCGGTCAGAAATCTTGGTGTAATCTTCGATGACCATCTGACCTTCAAAGAGCACATTGCAAAGACTGCTCGATCTTGCAGGTTTGCACTACACAACATCAGAAAGATCAGGCCCTTTCTGACAGAGCATGCTGCACAACTTCTTGTCCAGGCCCTTGTCATTTCTAGACTAGACTACTGCAATGCTCTTCTAGCTGTCCATCCATCATCTGTGTATCTGTCCATCCATCTGTGTATCTGTGTATCTGTCCATCCATCTGTGTATCTGTGTATCTGTCCATCCATCCGTCCATCTGTGTATCTTTTCATCCATCCATCTGTGTATCTGTCCATCCATCCATCTGTGTATCTGTTCATCCATTCATCTGTGTATCTGTCCATCCATCCATCTGTGTATCTGTCCATCCATCCATCCATCTATCTGTCTGTCTATCCATCTGTGTATCTGTCCATCCATCCGTCCATCTGTGTATCTGTTCCATCCATCCGTCGCATCTGTGTATCTGTCCATCCATCTGTGTATCTGTCCAGCCATCTATCTGTGTATCTGTCCATCCATCTGTGTATCTGTCCATCCATCCATCTGTGTATCTGTCCATCCATCTGTGTATCTGTCCATCCATCCGTCCATCTGTGTATCTGTCCATCCATCTGTGTATCTGTCCATCCATCTGTGTATCTGTCCTTTCATCTGTCCATCTGTGTATCTGTCCATCCATCTGTGTATCTGTCCATCCATCTGTGTATCTGTCCATCCATCTGTGTATCTGTCCTTTCATCTGTCCATCTGTGTATCTGTCCATCTCATCTGTGTACTCTGTCCATCCATCCGTCCATCTGTGTATCTGTCTCATCCATCCGTCCATCTCGTGTATCTGTCCATCCTTATCCATCTGTCGGCTCAGTCCATTCATCCATCCATCCATCCATCCATCCATCCATTCATCTATTTATCCGTCTGTCTGTCTGTCCATCCATCCATCCATCCATCCATCTGTGTATCTGTTCATCCATCCATCTGTGTATCTGTCCATCCATCTGTGTATCTGTCCATCCATCTGTGTATCTGTCCTTTCATCCGTCCATCTGTGTATCTGTCCATCCATCTGTGTATCTGTTCTCCATCCATCCATCTGTGTATCTGTCCATCCATCTGTGTATCTGTCCATCCATCTGTGTATCTGTGTATCTGTCCATCCATCTGTGTATCTGTGTATCTGTCCATCCATCCATCTGTGTATCTGTCCATCCATCCGTCCATCTGTGTATCTTTTCATCCATCCATCTGTGTATCTGTCCATCCATCCATCTGTGTATCTGTTCATCCATCCATCTGTGTA
>CM049831.1:29958767-29971267 GCA_027422435.1 Schizopygopsis pylzovi | reverse complement strand
TTTCATGAGTGCTTCATTTAATCAGAGTCTTGTATCTTAGTCATGTTTTCTGTTTTTTCTTACACTTCTTTGCTTGAAACCAGAGTTTATGATGTTGTGATTCATCTGGTTGGTTTGGTTCAAGGCCTGAAGCTCCCTGCAGAGTAATACTTGTCTGAACTGAGTGTGTTGCACGTATGGCGCGTCTGAAGTCATGTCACGATGATGCATGCGTTACAGTTTTGAGCAGTAAATCTTCTGTGAAGAAGATCTGCAGCCTCTGAAGGCATTCGCTCAGATAAAGCTCTCTTTCATCGAGCTCTTCTGCATCGTGTCGGATGACGGATATCTCACTCTCTGTATCTGGAGATAAATATTACATTCCTGCAGCTTTATGTTCATCTGACCGATAAAGAGGTCATGAATCCGATGCTGGCGGGTTCAGGAGAGTCTGATCACGTGGTTTGTGAGATGTTCAGGCGCTGCTGGTTTTCATTTGAAGCGTCCTGCGGCTCAGAGCACCTGTTCAGATGATGGTTGTGGGAATATTTCTCCAGGTGTTCAGTCTGTCAGCACGGCTCTCTCTCAAAACTACATCACCTCATATAATCAACAGAGCCATCAGCACGCTGAGTGCCTCATTCACAGACTCCTCATTTCTACTGAAGTCATGCAGCGGTTTTTCTCTGGCGGTCTGACATAAAAATGCTTTCATTTTCACATATTGTATACATGTTTGCTGGGAGTTGTTTTAAAATGAAATCAAGCTAATTTGAATAGCTAAAAAAACACTATAAATATATTTTATTTAATTAAAATTGCTAATACAATTTTTAATAATAATAAAAAAATTATAAATTATTACATTATTATAAAACTATAAATTATTATATGTTTTAAAATATGTATTTAATGCAAAGTGTAATTCAAACATTATTTCTTAAATTGCGTTGCTGTTTGGAAGCATATATATCACAATTAAAAGTAAAAAGTAAATATATATACGTGTAATGCAAGAATTAGACTTAGACTTACTTTATTTATCATTGTCAGAATAATGAAATCTAGAGTGGCGGCTCTCATGACAGTAAACATTAAACACATGATTAAAACACACTCCTTAAGTAAAATAAACACATTTAAAATCATTGCATATCCTTTCTCCATCCTTAATAACTATTAAGGTTGTCCATAATTATTGTGGAGGAATAGAAGTGGTAATAGGAGGTGTTTGTACAGATACAGCTTTTGCAAAGAAGCTGTTCTTTAACCAATTGTCCTGGATTTTAAAACCCTGTACCTCTTCCCAGACGGTAAAGGAACACATATTCTGTATCCACAATAATGCTGCTGGTCTTAGTGCGTAATCGACTGGCGTATACAGTGTCCAGACCCGGGAGCTCAGTGCCTATTATCCGTTGTGCAGTTTTAACCACACGACACAGTTCTCTAAGATCTTCCCCAGTGCAACCTGCACACAAACAACAATCCCATAAGCCAGTACACTCTCTATGATACAATGATAGAAGTTCAGCTGTGTGGACAGCCTAGCCTGCTTCATTTCTCGGAGGAAAAACAGTCTTTGTTGTGCTCTCTTTGCCAGATGTGAGGTGTTAATGGACCAAGTGAGATCTTTTGTTATGTCGACTCCCAGGAGCTTGATGTCATTTACCCTCTCCATTAATGTGCAGAGGAAACTGGGTAGTCTTCTTAGACCTCCTGAAGTCTACAATGATCTCTTTGGACACTTTATTATTTATACAATTATAAAAGAAATGTTTTATATACACACACACAGTACTGTGTATCTATTTATGTATGTGTACATCGTGTGTGTGTGTGTGTGTTGTTTTTTCAGATGTGTTCCAGATGGTGCTAGTGAGGTGACATGCAGTCATGATGCAATATTAGTCACTTGCAGAAAAGACACGTAGCAAGATCTCCATGTTTTGCCATTTTTCTGTGTGCAGTTGTGTGATTTCTCCATATCTTGCTATGTTCACGTTCATGTTTCTGCACCCAGTTTGCCAGTTCCCTTCACTGTCTCATCATCAGAACAGTGTTATTTTGCCAGGGCCTGCAGAAATCAAGATCAGGTCCAGACGGTTAGTCTTTGAAAAAAACTCAATTTCTTGGCTGGGAAGCGCAGGCTTTATGTTGAGGTGAAACGGTGTGTTTTGTTTCAGTAAAAGCGACTGGAGACTCGTTGGACGGCTGCAGGAACGATGAAATCAAGCGTTTGGTTCTCACAGACCGGCTGATATAATGGACGTGCTGTAAAGATGCTGCTCAATCACAGTTCTGTCTGTTCAGACGTTCAGACACACAGTTCTCTCTGTGTGTGTGTGTGTGTGTGTCTGTCATAACACTAAATCCCTACGGATTAGCATCACATCAGATTCAGCCTACATTAGCATGAGTGCAAATTAATTATTGTTCTTTAAAAAAGTAGTGATTAAGCCTTAGAAATGCTTCAAATCTGTGACAATGTTTACATTGAGCGTCCATTTGGACCCTAAAATAGTTACTTTATAAAACAGTCATAATTGATATTTTATTTTAAATAAGCCATTTTGTATCCGATGAGCAACTTGAATGTAACAAATATCAAAGCAGTGAATGTTATCACTGCATTTACGCCATTTCATTAATAAAAAAATGGATATGTTATTAAAAATAAAAAATTTACATATGAACCACACCAAAAAAGATATTGTGTCAAATATATACATGCATGTATGTATATATATATATATATATATATAATATTGATGAGAATCTGTATTTGAATATATAATTTAATAAATTTTTTACAAACATATGATCTGAGATTTACCAGTATTAACACCATTTGAATGAATGGGATTTAACTCATGATTGCTCAAAACAAATTCATGAAACCTACATATTCAATTTCTAACAAAACAACATCAAAGCAACGTAAATATTACTATGAAAAGTTTACAAACAAAATACAATAATTTTACTTAAATAAACTTTTACTTTCAGGTAAAAAGTGATAACTTTTCATGCTGCACTGGTTCATCAATAGACAACATATTTAATTTTATCAACAAAATTCCATTCCTTCATAAATCATTTTACAGAAAGTATTTTTGGCACTAATGGTGCTCCATACATTCCCGGGTCAAAATGATCCGAACACAAAATCTGTAAGACATTATTTAAAATATGTGTATCTCTTAAAAAATAATAGTAGAAAAAAAGGGCTTGTGTAATTTTTTTTATTTTTTTTAAAGTTGCATTCCCTTAATAAACTTTGTTTATGCATCTTTTCCGGGTCAAAACTGACTGAATATGTTTTGAAGTCTTCTGTCCTTCACTTTTATCGGTTTAATCAATCATAACATTGCATGTATTCATGTTTTTGGAGACTCTCAGAGCATTTAAGTCTTTTTGAAGTTTCTCATGAAATATGTGCTGTTTAAAACAAATTCATATTTGATCAGCTGCTTCTATAGTGAGAGCGTGAGAACAGAAAAGTGCTGAACTGGAGCTCTGTGAGACCCATCTCTCCTGAAATCAGCTGTCATAAACACTAAGGCCGTCATTGACTCCTGCTCTTTCTGTGTGAAGCGTCGGTTCATGTGGCTCATCTGAGCGAGTTCTTCACTAATGGCAGGTGAATCACTGTCTCATCTGTGAACACCAGACGATCATCTGTTTGTCTGAGCCCAGGTCTGTTTCGTGCTAGTCATTAGAAATCATTTCAGTACAGTCTTTCCTCTTTAGTATTATTGCCTTCTTTTCTTAAAAAAAAATCATAAAATAATTTTAAATCAGGTTTTTTTTCACTTGAGAAAAATAATGTTGTTGTCCAGTTTACATAAATTATATTTTCTTGCCCTACTACAAAACGGTTTGTATTGTTTTAAGCATAAACTCATTTAATTTTGATATGTTTTTCAGATAGATGATATAGATGTTGAATTTCATTTGGAAATCAAGGTCCCAGAGTCTGGAGGAAGAGTGGAGCGGCACAGAATCCATGTTTCTTGAAGTCCAGTGTGAAGTTTCCACAGTCAGTGATGTTTGGGCTGCCATGTCATCTGCTGGTGTTGGTCCACTGTGTTTTCTGAAGTCCAAAGTCAACAGGAAATTTTAGAGCACTTCATGCTTCCTTCTGCTGACAAGCTTTGCTGATTTCATTTTCCAGCAGGACTTGGCACCTGCCCACACTGCCAAAGGTACCAAAAGCTGATTCAATGACCATGTGTTACTGTGCTTGATTGAACAGCAAACTCACCTGACCTGAACCCCATCGAGAATCTACCTCAAATCCTCTGCATTTAAGGATGACTTTGATTAACACCAGATCGGTAACTAACAAGACTTTCAACTTGGATTTTTTTATTTCTCACTGAAACCTGACTCTGTCCCGGTGATTTGAGCCCGATCTCTGAACTTTTGTCATCTAAATGTTTGTTTTTTAAGTCCCCACGCACAACTGGTCGGGGGGACGGACTTGTCTCTATTTATAAAGATCATTTTATCTGTCGCTCAGTGGTGAGTATCAACTTCAATTGTTTGTTTTGGAACGTGACGATCCGCTTTTGATAGCGGTAATTTATCGACCGCCAAAATTTAATACGAACATTTTAACAGAGTTTGCTGAGTTCCTGGGTGATGTGACGCCGAAATATGACAAGCTTCTTGTACTCGGGGATTTTAATGTTCATGTTTGTTGCTAAGGAGTTTACCCATTTACTGAACGCTTTAGATTTTTCTATCAGGTTAATGCTCCCACTCACAAGGGTGGCCATATACTTGACTTAGTGCTTCTGCATGGACTTAGTGTCACTGATTTAGACGTTTGTGAAAATGGATTCTCCGACCATACGACTGTTATGCCATAATTTGCCATTTACATTTATGCATTTAGCAGATGCTTTTATCCAAAGCGACTTACTGTGCGACTTACTTAAGCGACTGAATGTATAATTCAGGTTATACATTTATTAATTTTTTTGTCAGTACATGTGTTCCCTGGGAATTCGAACCCACAACCTTTGCACTGTAAACGCAATGCTCTACCACTGAGCCACAGAAACACACCCGTCATAAGGCGTGCCTGCCATAAGTAAATTATATTGAGTTTCTACAATATAAATCTATTTTAGAAACTTAATTTCCTGTGAAGTTGTTTTGCAACGATTGTATCGTAAAAAGCTCTATACAAATAATCTTGAATTGAATTGAATTATATTTACTGTCTCATGTTCTGCTGCTGCACCTATAGTCTCTTTTTGTGGTCACCTTTCTCTGTGTATTACTCACACTACCAAAGACTCCTTTTCATACATTTTTCATGAAGTGATGCCATCTATTGCTGATTTTTCCTGTGATGCTAGTGTCGAGGAACTCCTCTCCAGGTTTAATTCCACCTGTTAAGGTGCCATAGAATGCATTGATACAGTATTTTAAATTGTTCTCTGATATCTACACAGAAGGTATGTGGATTAGGTAAGGGCAAAAAATCTCCAGAAACGATTTTACATTTTGTTTACAACCCTAGGATTTCTCCCTAGAATGAATCGGTCTGTTATTGGCTTATTTGGCAGGGTCATGAATAATAATGAGCTCTACTCTGATTGGCTGTTTCACAGTGACAGTTTTTCAGTGATAGATAAATAGATGGATAGATGATATACATTCAGATGGACGGACAGACAGACAGGTCTGCTTGTTTTTGTATCATAAAGAATCGTCAGCGGCTCCTTTAAGAAGGTTCTCCTCTCACAGGAAGTCACAGTGGGAGTCCAGGAGGGGTCAAAGTTCAGCTGTAAAATCAAGCGCATTTGCAGAAATGACTTAATTCCTCTTTTTAATCTCACTCATGCATGTCCATCCGACCGGCTCAGACCGTGTGACACGCCGTAATGATTTCCACTAATCATTTGCCATTATGTAATCATGTTTATTAGCTGATTGAGCGCCACCAGAGGGATTCCAGCACAGATTTCACATGTGGAAAAATATGACCCAATGCCTGTGTGTCGTCTGTGGGGAGCTGGAGCGTGAGGAGGGCATTCTGGGTAATGTAGGCGGTATAATGTAACGCTCTCATGTGTATTAGAGCCAAACATGAGACTTGAGAAAGCTCTCAAGTCTCCACCATCACAACGAGAGACTGAAATCGATTGTGAGCCGCCAATGCAAGAAAGTGACTTTCATCACAGATTGCTGGATTCATAATTACTAATGCAGCTTGTTATTTTCCTTTCCTCTGAGAATCCCGTGTGGATTATTAGTTTATAAATCAGAGCTTGTGTTTGCACTCACAAACAAAATAAACCAAGACTGCAAAACTTTCATGGAAACATTTTTTTATTTTTTATTTAACCTTTATTTAACCAGAAGAGACTCTCTGAGATGAAAAATCTCTTTTGCAGTTGTGTTCTGGCCAAAATGGACAGCAATACATCAGTTTCATCACAAAATATTACAACACTAGAGACACTTAAAAACAGTTGCATGTCATTGAGTCAATTTCCATTTGCCGAATAACTCTTTTGAAAAGATCCAAAGACATCAAACTTTGTCATTTCAAATTCGATTGCAGATGATTCCAGTCAGACGGAGCTGCGTACATAAAAGCCTTTTTTCCTAATTCAGATCGGACAAAAGGAACAGAGAGAGTATAATAGTTTTGTGAGCGAAGGAAGTATTTCTCAACAGCTTTCTGTTTTATAAGACAGCAGAGATATGAGGGCAACATCCCCAGAATGGCTTTATAAATAATTAAATACCAGTGTGTTTTTCTTCTGGTAAGCAAAGAAGGCCAACCTACTCTGTTATATAATACACAGTGATGAGTTGAGGGTTTACAATCTGATATAAATCTTAAAGCACCATGATAGACGGCATCTAAAGAGGATAGAAGATATGATGGTGCAAACTGATACACTACATCACCATAGTCAAGCACGGGTAGAAAAGTAGTGGTAACCAATTTCTTTCGTACATTGAATGAAAAACAAAACTTGTTCCTAAAATAGAACCCAAGCTTAATTTTCAATTTTTTCTTCAGTTGAGTAACGTGAGAGCTAAAAGATAGAGCGTCGTCCACAATAATGCCAAGATATTTGTACTCTTTTACTGATTCGATCACGGTACCTTGTAGGGTCTGAAGAGAGGATACATTTTTATCAAATTTTTGTGAACCTGAGAACAACATATACTTAGTTTTATCAACATTCAGAACAAGCTTTAGATTGTAAATCCGTGATTGAATGACATCAAAGGCTGACTGGAGCTTATAAAGGGCTTGTTTTCCAGAAGAAGCACTACAATACATGACTGAGTCGTCTGCATAGAAATGAAAGTTGGCATCCTGAATGTCGTAATCAAGACAGTTTATATAAATGGTAAATAAAAGGGGACCCAGCACAGATCCCTGCGGAACACCTTTAGCAATCAGCAATGAATCAGATAGTTTACCCTCAGCTTGTACACACTGAGTTCTTCCACTTAAATAGTTTTTAAACCAGGGAATAACATCACTTGATAAACCAACACTCTTTAATCTATGCAGCAATATTTCATGATCCACTGTGTCAAAAGCCTTTGATAAGTCAATAAAAAGTGAAGCACAAAAATCACCATTATCGATCGAGCCCACGATATCATTTAGAACTTTCAATGCAGCTGTTGTAGTACTGTGTTTTTTACGAAACCCAGATTGATTAATAGATAACACTTTGTTTACGTTCAGATAACATGTCAACTGTTCACTGATAAGGCTTTCTAAGATCTTTGATAAAACACAGAGCTTTGAAATTGGTCTGTAGTTATCTAATATAGTAGAATCTCCCCCTTTTAATAGAGGAACAACAAAAGCAGATTTCCGGAATGACACCGGTATTTAATGAAAGATTAAAAATATAAGTCAGAGGAGATGTAATAAAGTCTGTTGCTAATTTCAAATAAACAGATTCCACACAATCAGGGCCTGGTGATTTGTTTATATCAAGTAATTTGAGTGCTTTATAAACGTCAGAATTCTTAATTTGTTTAAATCTAAATTCATCCTTGTTTAAACATTTCTGCTTTAGTAAAATCAGAATCACAACATGCTAAATTATGTGAATCAAATAAAAACCCGGAGGCAACAAAATGCTTATTAAAACAATTAAGCATTTGTTCTTTATCAGATATGCTAATGGAATCCATATTTATACATGAAGGTGTAAGCCTGGTGCCAGTATGTCTGGGCCCCCCCCCCCCTCGAGAGGACAAAAGGCCCTCGACATCCGAGATGCAATACACAGTGCAGTTCACACCCTGTACTCACGGTCTCCTCATCTTTCCCTTGCCCCCCCTCCTTCTCACTTAGAACTCACTGAAAACCCATGCAATGTAATGTATGCACAAAAAAGTAACTGTACATGTTTGATATCATTTGAAATGTCTCAGTGCGCCTGGTAAAATGGTCTCATTCTCCCAATCATAATGAAAAGCTAAAAGAAGTTCTAAAATATGAGGTATAACTTAAAGGTGGGCCCTCCCCCTGATCTTCTATTCAAACCACCTCCTGTATGTAAATAAGCTGCCACAGGATACCAAGAAGCCATTTGGTTCCAAATTCTAAAGTCTAATTATAATAACAAGACCACCATTTGGTGGGCTTATTGAATGATCTGGGTTTATAAGGAAACGGGACACAGAGTTCTAGGAGTCTGTAGGTTGACTGCCCACACACTCGCTGTGTGTAATTTTCATTGCCAGGTAGTAATTTCTACAAATGCTTCAATTCCTGAATTATTATTATGTTATGGTTAACTGATGATTCTATTCTTGTAACATTGGAGTTTTGAATTATTGCTTCGATTACCTGGTCAATAAATTGTAACGTTTGATTCTATTCTAACTGCCTCTAAGATTGCTTTCTCCCTATTAGATTAGCGGATTCGTATATTTCCGCAAGCCTGCGTCAGTTTTAGCGATGGCTAATACCCGGCGTCATTTCAAGTCTACTTGGGTGCAGAGGCGGGTAATAATTCCGTTTAGGGACGGCGAATGCTGTCTGGTCAGACTAAACTCGGGTACGCCTATACCTTTGACTTTTGATTTAATGTTACTTTAAACAAGGACTTGACCAATCCAAAGCTATTATAAGTGTGGTACATTGATCTGCTAACATATTTAATAGTGGCCAAGAAACCTTTACTGAAGTAAACGAACTAAAGTTCTGAGGGGGCTCCAAGGGGTTATCCGATGTCTCTGATTGTGTACGTGTGAATTAACGGCAAATCTTAGATACATAACCATAATTTACCTCTGATTGACGACCGGGCCTGACGAGATTGTGTCCGTGAGACCTGTGAAAAACAGGGCCTCTGAGCGATATAGTTTCCCTACATCTGAGCGGGTAAAGTATTAAAAAGAGCTGAAAAGAATAATCAATCATTCGTTCATATTTTAATGATGCACAGATATCATTAAAACCTTTTCATTTATGGAGTCAGATGAAATAACGAGATAAAATATATAAGAAAAAGTGTTCCATTTAATCTGGTTGTGTCGTGAAAAGGAAAGACTGTAATACGCAAAGCCCTTCACCCGCTGAACGACTGCCGTCATTGGGTCGATCGAGCCGGGCCTTACAAAGGAAAACTAGAGGTGTTTTTACTGCCGCTTATCAACTTTATGTTTTGCCAAAATTTCTTTGGATTATTAGCATTAAGGGTAGAATTTGCAATGAAATAATCAGCCTTAGCCTTTCTAATAGCGACTGTACATTTATTCCTAAGCTGCCTAAAATAAATCCAGTCAGATCTTAAGTCAAATTGTCTAGCTTTTGCCCAAGCAACGTCACACTCTCGAATAAGAGCAGATAGGGCTTCAGAAAACCAGGGATTGTCCCTACCTTTAACACGGAATTTTTTAAAAGGTGCATGCCTATTGATGATCGATATAAAACCATCATAGAAATATATCCAGGCAGACTCAACATCGGGGATAAGAAAGATCCTATCCCAATTGTATTGTGCTACGTCAAGAAGAAAACCTTGTTCATTAAAATGTCTCAAACATCGTCTAGTAATAATACGTGGTTTATGCTTAGGTAATTTGGTATCTCTGACTATGGCAATGACACAGTGATCACTAACATCATTAGCATATACAGAAGCTAAAGAGTACTTATGGGGAGCATTACTAAAAATGAGATCAATTAATGTGGACTTTTTACTATCCTTTAAGTTAGGTCTAGTAGGTGACTCAACTAACTGAAAGAGATTAAGAGTATCACAGATTGCTTTAAAACCATCAGATGCCGACTGCAGCCAATTCACATTAAAATCACCCAGAAGGACCAGCTCTTTGTAATTCAAGGAAGTCACCGAGTGCATCAGAGAGGAAATGGCATCATTACTAGCTGATGGAGGTCTATAGCAGCCAACTACTGTAAGATGTAAGGTCTTGGAAACAATAAGGTTTAAAGCTAATAATTCATATTGTTTAACTACTGACTCAGAAAGTAACACAGTAACTTCAAATCTATCCTTAACATAAACTGCTACCCCCCCTCCCCTTTTTGGTCTGTCAGTCCTGTAAACAGTATAGCCATCAATACCTATGGCTTTATCTAGAACCGTTTTATTAAGCCATGTTTCAGATATTACTATAACGTCAGCACTTGTATTTTTTGCCCAGATATGCACTAAATCCATCCAAATATGTACAATGTCAGCAAATAATCGCAGGGAAGATCCACTCACAGAGATAAAAATTATTATTCGCTTCAGTAACATAAAACAAGTTCCGAAGTTAAAAAGCAACAAACTAACATAAAAACTAAGACATGTTTACACACAGACATAAACGTGCTGCCATCTTGGATTTACATCGGACATTACTGCCAATGAGATGTTAGAACATGTTAGAATAACCAAGCAAAGAAATACTCTGACGCAGTATTTACATGAGAAGCAAAACTCTTTAAACTCTATTACAGTTGAAGAGTTTATGTCAATTAACACAATTACCATGTGCAGTTTCTTATTTTTATTTGTTGTAATTGGTGTATTGAAAACAATATTTTCAAATGTTCTTTAATAAATAGCGCTTTATGAAAACAACCCATTAATGAAATGTTAGTTAATGCATTAACTAAGCATTAACTAATGAGCAATACATTGATACAGTATGTATTAGTATTTGTTAACATTAGTTAATTAAACTATATCTGTTCAGTGTTAGTTCATGTTGCTCAGGCCCATTTAATAATATGCAAAAACATAAAAAATACACATTATATTTGTACTTAAATACATAAATGGAGAAGCAAACGATAAAAAACAATCTAATAAATTAAATAAATACATCAGAAAAAAATCGAATGAGTTTTTGCTTAAAACAATGACAAATATCGACCAGTGGGGTCTTAATTAATTAAATTAAGCTAATTTTTCTGACACCATAGCATATTTGTTCTTGTTTTAAGCAAAAACTCATTAATTTTGATTTTGTTTAGAAGACAATAAGATATCATGTCTAAGTATTTCCTTATTTTCTTGTGACAGATGAATAACTCTGTTGATGATAATACATTTATATTTATTTAGTCATTTAGCAGACGCTTTTATCCAAAGCGACTTACAAGTGAGGACAATAGAAGCAATTAAAAATAAAATAAATAAAACCTGTGTAAGACAAAAGTAGAAAGAAGTAGTGCGTGTAACTACAGTAAAAGTAACTTTGCACATCCTCGCAGCTCAATTTCACTTCACTTAAATCTCTATTTTGGAAGTTTCTGGTTGATTTAAGTCTTATCTGCATCCTCTAGGACATCAGTCCAAATATGAATGGATTTGACTATTAATATAAGACTGTAGAGAGCGGATCGGTTCTGGACAGGTGCAGATTACGGCTTTCCTGGACTTCTGAGAAGGTCCCATAAGCTGCTTACAGTAAACCCAGATAGACTTCAGATAGACTCTTTAAAATCAGTCTTCTGAGGAGCTCGGAGAGCCGTTAATGTACGGATGGGTCCGTATCGGAGAGGAACAGACGGCAAACGGGACAAAAGCCACCTGGAGAACTTCTCAAAGGAGGAATAGAAGAAAGTTGAGAAACACTTGAGCTTGAAAGTTTCACTTTTGAGATCCAGTCAGCAGAAAAACCATTGGCTTCAGTCTCATGAAGCCTGCTCATATTTCACCTCAAAATCAACAGAGAGAGATAAGAAACAAGTTTGCTTTTTATCTTTCATTTGTATCAAATTAAGCACTCCACGTTACCTTTAATGTGATGCGATTCCTGTCATTATCAGGGTTATCATCAAACTAACTAACTAAAACTAAAACTCTAAAACTGAAATCATAAAAACACTTTTTTTGTTGCTTGAACTAAAATAAATTTTATATATGAAAATTATACACACGCGCACACGCACACGTGCACGCATACACACACACACACCACCCATCACAGATACACACGCACGCACGCACGCACGCAAGCAAGCACACACTTTTTTGTACTAAAATAACATTAAA
>CM049831.1:29873767-29948767 GCA_027422435.1 Schizopygopsis pylzovi | reverse complement strand
TATTATTATTATACTTTTTTAATAAATGAAAATGCTGTTTTATGGCTTTACGTTTAGATAATGATAATAACATGAACACATAACCCCCCTGTTTCACAGACGAGGCTTAAAGACTAAAATGCATTTTTGAGCGGTCTCAACTGAACATATCTTGCTCTGATATATCTTAAAATATGTCAGTGTCATCGTTCTGTGTCAGCATGCACACCTTAATGTTGTCTTCTAAGGCATTTTTGTAAAAGTTGCTTAAATATCTGGCCTAGTCCTGGCTTAAGCTAAACCCTGTTTGTGGAACCAGGCCAAAGTTACACAAGTGAACCACACAATACGGCTTGTAGTCAAATACTGAGCATTTCTGTCTTGTTTTCCAGTATTAATATTGTATATACATATCCTTAAATCAAGATACATCTTACTCGAGATGCAAAACGACAAGTTACGAAGTCTCATTTTCTGGAAAAAACATCAAAATTTCGTTTTTTTTCAACAATAAAACAATTATGGGTTCAGAAATTGTCTTTTTATTTTTATGACCACATTGACAGATACTTGTTCTTGTTTTAAGCAAAAACTCATTTTATTTTAGCACGTTTTCACAAAACAATACTAATATTTTTTTCTGTGTGTTTGAGAGACCTGGTTTGACAGTAAGCAACCTTTGTCATTTTAGTCACAGTTAAATTCATATTTCATAACTGTTTCACCCATCAGCATGCAGACAGAAGGCAGTCATGAAATCAAGAGTTTACTGACAAAAACAGATAACTATTAATTTTCATAAATCATGTTTTCTATTGTGTTATCATGTTTTATTGTGTTAGTTATCTGTATTATTTTAGTTATTATTATTATTATTAAATCAAAACAACCCAACGGCAGTTTGATTGATATTATAATTGGAATGCAGGATAAAAAAAACATGATTTTTGAAAGTTAGCGTATTGACTTGAATATAAAACAATGTTTTTTTTCTTGGAAATGCATCTGAAAAAACGTAGTCGTCTTATATCCAGGGTCTAGACTTTGACATGTCAATAATACACCCACAACCATAGGCTGTTCCATATATGCATAAAACAAGTGTGCCATGAAATGTGTAATACGTGTTGTCTTACAGAGTCGTGGCTGTCATGTTAGCCTGATGGAACAAACTTCATCTGTACGTGATTTTAAAACATAAGACAGAACCCAGATCTGAAGACTACAGTAAGATTTCACTTCTACTGTTAATAACGTTTTGGTAGGCTTCTGTGAGATGCATAGCCTAAATGTTATATAATTCAGATGGGCTACCTGTTATTGTTATGGTATATCAAAAAGTGTATATTTGAAATGTGATTGGCGGTACAGTTGGTATTTACCATACTATTAAAATAGGAAAAAAATGCAATATGAAAACAATTTAAGAGAAAATGTTTAACAAAAAAAAGACATTTGGTTTTCAAAAAGCCTTTCCAAAAGCTACATCAGGAAAAATGGGGGTCATCTTATATTCGGGTCAATACTGTATCTGTTTTTGCAAACGAACTCCTCAAATAAAACTAAAGGTTTAATATGCATCTGCTCGTCTATGCTGTAAATCTCAGGATCGCTGTCTCGCTTGAGCTGGAAAACGTCCTCCCGTTCTCAGAAGCTCCTTCAGAATCACATCTGGAGAGAATGAGATAATAACCTCCACTTCCAGGTTCCTTCAGAGCTGAACCCTGATGTCTGACCATATTTGCCATCTGGGCTTATTTTCAGCTCATAAATGGAAGAAATTAAACAGCGACTCGGGTTATCGTATGAGGAACAGACCTACAGCTAATGAATTAAACCTGAAGATCCCGCGACTAATTCAAACAGACGCATCGCTTCGGTTCGTTTTCAGTGCTTTGGGTTTATTAACATCACTCAGAATTACTCATCAGGGTTCTTATTGTTAACTAAAACTAAAACCATACAATCGTTTTTGTTACTTGCAATAAAAATACATGAATACTTATTTTATGTCAGCTGATTGCTAAGTCAACGTTTCCCCTTTTCATGTAGTTTAACTTGATGTACTAAAACTAATATAAAATTAATACAAACTATATAGACATTTAAAAAAATTGGTTTAATAAAAATTACAAAAGCACACAGCAAAATTACAAAAATGTAAATGAAAACACAAAATAGAAAAACAAAACTGATTCAAAATATTAACAAAAACTATTATAGTATCTCAATAGTATTAAAATAACACTGTTCCACTAAAGCTCATTAACATATGCCCGCCCACATTTACACATTCAGGATGCCTATTGGTTGTTCAGAATCTTGTCTGGTGATACAAACACTAATATTGTACACTGTAAAATATATATTTTTAGGCTGAATTCGATTTTAATTTGATATGTGTTCATTTTAGTTAGTTGTTGTTGTTTTAGTTTGTATGTTGTTGTTGTCAATTTTTGTTATTTTAGCACATCAAGTTAAACTAAATAAAATGATAAATGTAGCTTTGGAAACAGAATAAAATAGGTATACATTTTTAATATTTAAGTAAATATTTTTTTTTTCATTGTTTTAGTTTTAGTTAGCTATAATAACTCACATTTTGTAAACAAACATGGAGTATATTTTGCAAGACAATACTATTTCGTTTTTTCTACTTCAAACTTGATGTTTAATTCACTACCGTTTCTTTGTAACTGTGAACTTTACTCTCAGTTTCTGAGTGAATTAGATTTTTTCTGGGATGTTGGTGAGGAAGCTGCTGTAATGATGTGGGATTTGGGCTCTTGAAAATAAAAAGGATCAGATATTACTCCAGGAACATGTTCTACAATGTATTATAAATAGTCATTGATGAATGGAAGTGAGTTTGTGGTTGTTGATGGAGTTTGAGCTCCAGCAGAAACACGTTGGCACCTCGCATCTGACAGCTCTTTCATTCTTTGATTGCGCTGCATGTATTCATGAAACTGGAGTCGCGCCAAACATGTCCGTATGCCATCTCATTCAGCCGGGTCCAGAATATTCCCGTAAGTTAACAGGCCGTCCGGCAGTGATGGATTTGGTGGTTTTTCTGAACTATTTCTGCTGCTCAAACTCCACCGCATAACATTTCTGCTTGTATGTCTTTATAGCTTTCCTGAAAGCTTTCGGTGTCTGGTTTTGAGAGATATGTATGAAAGCCTTTTTTGTGTCACTGATTAAAAAATGTAATTGCCACTTTTTATCTAACAAATCTAACTTTTTTCTAGCACTTGCAAGTTTACTCTTTTTAAAGTCAGAATTACGAGATACAAAGTCAGAATTAAGTAATATAAAGTCAGAACTGCATGATATAAAGTCAGAATTACGAGATATAAAGTCAGAACTGCGTGATATAAAGTCAGAATTGTGTGATATAAAGTCAGAACTGCATGATATAAAGTCAGAACTGCATGATATAAAGTCAGAACTGCGTGATATAAAGTCAGAATTACGAGATATAAAGTCAGAACTGTGTGATATAAAATCAGAATTGCGTGATATAAAGTCAGAATTACGAGATATAAAGTCAGAACTGTGTGATATAAAATCAGAATTGCGTGATATAAAGTCAGAATTACGAGATATAAAGTCAGAACTGCATGATATAGTCAGAATTGCGAGATATAAAGTCAGAATTGCGAGATATAAAGTCAGAACTGCATGATATAGTCAGAATTGCGAGATATAAAGTCAGAATTACGAGATATGAAGTCAGAACTGCATGATATAAAGTCAGAACTGTGTGATATAAAGTCAGAATTACGAGATATAAAGTCAGAACTGCATGATATAAAGTCAGAATTGCGAGATATAAAGTCAGAACTGCATGATATAGTCAGAATTGCGAGATATAAAGTCAGAACTGCATGATATAGTCAGAATTGCGAGATATAAAGTCAGAACTGCATGATATAGTCAGAATTGCGAGATATAAAGTCAGAACTGCATGATATAGTCAGAATTGCGAGATATAAAGTCAGAACTGCATGATATAGTCAGAATTGCGAGATATAAAGTCAGAACTGCATGATATAAAGTCAGAACTGCATGATATAAAGTCAGAATTGCGAGATATAAAGTCAGAATTGCGAGATATAAAGTCAGAATTGTGTGATATAAAGTCAGAATTGTGAGATATAAAGTCAGAACTGCATGATATAAAGTCAGAATTGTGTGATATAAAGTCAGAATTGCGAGATATAAAGTCAGAACTGCATGATATAGTCAGAATTGCGAGATATAAAGTCAGAATTGTGTGATATAAAGTCAGAATTGCGAGATATAAAGTCAGAATTGCGAGATATAAAGTCAGAATTGCGAGATATAAAGTCAGAATTGTGTGATATAAAGTCAGAATTGTGTGATATAAAGTCAGAACTGCATGATATAAAGTCAGAATTGTGAGATATAAAGTCAGAATTACGAGATATAAAGTCAGAACTGCATGATATAAAGTCAGAATTGCGAGATATAAAGTCAGAACTGCATGATATAAAGTCAGAACTGCATGATATAAAGTCAGAATTGCGAGATATAAAGTCAGAATTGTGTGATATGAAGTCAGAATTACGAGATATAAAGTCAGAACTGCGTGATATAAAGTCAGAATTACGAGATATAAAGTCAGAACTGCGTGATATAAAGTCAGAACTGCGTGATATAAAGTCAGAATTACGAGATATAAAGTCAGATTTGTGTGATATAAAGTCAGAATTGCGAGATATAAAGTCAGAATTAAGTAATATAAAGTCAGAATTGCGAGATATAAAGTCAGAATTGTGAGATATAAAGTCAGATTTGTGTGATATAAAGTCAGAATTGCGAGATATAAAGTCAGAATTAAGTAATATAAAGTCAGAACTGCGAGATATAAAGTCAGAACTGTGTGATTTAAAGTCAGAACTTCATGATATAAAGTCAGAATTACGAGATATAAAGTCAGAACTGCATGATATAAAGTCAGAACTGCATGATATAAAGTCAGAACTGCGTGATATAAAGTCAGAATTACGAGATATAAAGTCAGAACTGTGTGATATAAAATCAGAATTGCGTGATATAAAGTCAGAATTACGAGATATAAAGTCAGAACTGCATGATATAAAGTCAAAATTGCGAGATATAAAGTCAGAACTGCATGATATAGTCAGAATTGCGTGATATAAAGTCAGAACTGCATGATATAGTCAGAATTGCGAGATATAAAGTCAGAACTGCATGATATAGTCAGAATTGCGAGATATAAAGTCAGAACTGCATGATATAAAGTCAGAATTACGAGATATAAAGTCAGAACTGCATGATATAAAGTCAGAATTGCTGATATAAAGTCAGAATTGCGATGATATAAAGTCAGAACTTGCGATGATATAAAGTCAGAATTGCGAGATATAAAGTCAGAACTGCATGATATAAGTCAGAATTGCGAGATATAAAGTCAGAACTGCATGATATAAAGTCAGAACTGCATGATATAAAGTCAGAATTGCGAGATATAAAGTCAGAATTGCGAGATATAAAGTCAGAACTGCATGATATAGTCAGAATTGCGAGATATAAAGTCAGAACTGCATGATATAGTCAGAATTGCGAGATATAAAGTCAGAACTGCATGATAAGTCAGAAATGCATGATATAGTCAGAATTGCGAGATATAAAGTCAGAACTGCATGATATAGTCAGAATTGCGAGATATAAAGTCAGAATTGTGTGATATAAAGTCAGAATTGTGTGATATAAAGTCAGAATTGCGAGATATAAAGTCAGAATTGCGAGATATAAAGTCAGAACTGCGTGATATAAAGTCAGAATTGTGAGATATAAAGTCAGAACTGCATGATATAAAGTCAGAATTGTGAGATATAAAGTCAGAACTGCGTGATATAAAGTCAGAATTGTGAGATATAAAGTCAGAATTGCGAGATATAAAGTCAGAACTGCATGATATAAAGTCAGAATTGCGAGATATAAAGTCAGAATTGCGAGATATAAAGTCAGAATGCGAGATATAAAGTCAGAACTGTGATATAAAGTCAGAATTGCGAGATATAAAGTCAGAATGCGAGATATAAAGTCAGAATTGCGAGATATAAAGTCAGAACTGCATGATATAAAGTCAGAATTCGAGATATAAAGTCAGAACTGCTTGATATAAAGTCAGAATTGCGAGATATAAAGTCAGAACTGCATGATATAGTCAGAATTGCGAGATATAAAGTCAGAACTGCATGATATAGTCAGAATTGCGAGATATAAAGTCAGAACTGCATGATATAGTCAGAATTGTGAGATATAAAGTCAGAACTGCATGATATAGTCAGAATTGCGAGATATAAAGTCAGAACTGCATGATATAAGTCAGAATTGCATGATATAAAGTCAGAATGCAGATATAAAGTCAGAATTGCGAGATATAAAGTCAGAATTGTTGATAAAGTCAATGTGATATAAAGTCAGAACTGCATGATATAAAGTCAGAATTGTGGATATAAAGTCAGAATTGCGAGATATAAAGTCAGAATTGTGATATAAGTCAGAATTGGAGATATAAAGTCAGAACTGTGATATAAAGTCAGAATTGGAGATATAAAGTCAGAATTGCGAGATATAAAGTCAGAATGCATGATATAAAGTCAGAATTGGGATATAAAGTCAGAATTGTGTGATATAAAGTCAGAATGCATGATATAAAGTCAGAATTGTGAGATATAAAGTCAGAATTCGAGATATAAAGTCAGAATTGTGATATAAAGTCAGAATTGTGTGATATAAAGTCAGAACTGCATGATATAAAGTCAGAACTGTATGATATAAAGTCAGAATTCGAGATATAAAGTCAGAATGTTGATATAAAGTCAGAATTGCGAGATATAAAGTCAGAACTGCTGATATAAAGTCAGAATCTGCAGATATAAAGTCAGAATGCGTGATATAAAGTCAGAACTGTGTGATATAAAGTCAGAATTACGAGATATAAAGTCAGATGGTGATATAAAGTCAGAATTAGAGATATAAAGTCAGAACTGCGTGATATAAAGTCAGAACTGCGTGATATAAAGTCAGAATTACGAGATATAAAGTCAGATTTGTGTGATATAAAGTCAGAATTGCGAGATATAAAGTCAGAATTAAGTAATATAAAGTCAGAATTGCGAGATATAAAGTCAGAATTGTGAGATATAAAGTCAGATTTGTGTGATATAAAGTCAGAATTGCGAGATATAAAGTCAGAATTAAGTAATATAAAGTCAGAACTGCGAGATATAAAGTCAGAACTGTGTGATTTAAAGTCAGAACTTCATGATATAAAGTCAGAATTACGAGATATAAAGTCAGAACTGCATGATATAAAGTCAGAACTGCATGATATAAAGTCAGAACTGCGTGATATAAAGTCAGAATTACGAGATATAAAGTCAGAACTGTTAGGAGAGGTGGAGGTGTAGCTGCTCTGTTTAAAGATGTTTATCAATGCAAGCAAGTGTCATTTGGTCAGTACTTGTCTTTTGAATATCTAGGTATTGTGCTGAAAGGTGCCCCACGCATTCTGTTTATTATAATCTACAGGCCGCCAAAATATTCTCCAGCCTTTGTTGAAGAGTTCACAGAACTGTTATCAATGATTTCCTCAGAGTTTGACTGTTTTGCTATTGCAGGGGATTTTAATATTCACATAGATAATGCTGAAATCAAAACTACAAAAGAAATTATAACTGTTTTAAACACTTTTGACCTGATTCAGCATGTGCACGGACCGACACACAATCGTGGACACACTTTAGATTTACTCATCAGTAGAGGTCTAAACATTTCATCCATTGTCATTAAGGATGTAGCTCTGTCTGATCACTTCTGTATTTTCTTTGATATATTGATCTCTGTCACCACTGAATCTAGATCTGTCTCTGTCAGAAAGAGATGCATTAATGAGAACACTAGTGTGCTATTTATGAAGGCAATATCTTTAACACCAAGCATTTCTGCAGACTCTGTTGATCTTCTCCTGGATTCATTTGACTCAAAAGTTAAGAATGTTATTGATGATATTGCACCGATAAAGGTCAGCAAGAAGAATGGCAGACAAAAATCATTTTGGAGAAAATCAACAGCAGTTCAGAATATGAAAAGACAATGCAGAAAAGCTGAGCGGATGTGGCGGAAGACGAAACTAGAAATACACTATAGCATCTATAAAGACAGCCTTCATGCTTTCAATTTGGAACTAGCCACAGCTAGACAGACCTTCTTCTCAAACCTTATAAACAGTAACTTAAACAACACTCGCGCTCTTTTTGCTACTGTTGAGAGACTGACAAACCCCCCAAGTCAGATTCCCAGTGAAATGCTCTCTGACAGCAAATGCAATGAGTTTGCTTCCTTCTTTTCAGAGAAGATCAGTAATATCAGGAAGGAGATTGGCACATCTTCCTGTAATACAGGGGTCACACAGATTCGACAGCAATCTCAAAAAGAAGTGACTATGTCTGTTTTTAAAACAATTGATAGCAAAATTTTGGAAGAAATAGTACAGCATCTTAAATCGTCAACCTGCTATCTTGACACACTTCCCACATCTTTTTTCAAAAGTGTGCTTAACTGTTTAGAAGCAGATCTCTTAGAAGTGGTGAACACCTCACTTCTTTCTGGGACTTTTCCAAACTCCCTGAAAACTGCAGTTGTTAAGCCCCTTCTGAAAAAGAGCAATCTTGATAACACCATGTTGAGCAACTATAGACCAATATCAAATCTTCCTTTCATAGGTAAGATTATTGAAAAGGTAGTTTTTAATCAGCTGAACAACTACTTAAACTCAAATGGATTCCTGGATAATTTTCAATCTGGTTTCCGCGTGCATCACAGCACAGAGACAGCACTCATTAAGATAATAAATGATATTCGCTTTAATTCTGATTCTGGCAAAATATCAGTGCTGGTACTACTAGATCTTAGTGCTGCGTTTGACACTGTCGATCATAACATACTTCTAGAGAGACTGGAAAACTGGGTCGGGCTTTCTGGGATGGCACTCAAATGGTTCAGGTCATACTTAGAAGGGAGAGGTTATTATGTGAGTATAGGAGAGCATAAGTCTAAGTGGACGTCCATGACATGTGGAGTCCCACAAGGCTCAATTCTTGCACCGCTGTTGTTTAGCCTGTATATGCTCCCACTAAGTCAGATAATGAGGAAGAACCAAATTGCCTATCACAGCTATGCTGATGATACCCAGATCTACCTAGCCTTATCTCCAAATGATTATAGCCCCATTGACTCCCTCTGCCAATGCATTGATGAAATTAACAGTTGGATGTGCCAAAACTTTCTTCAGTTAAACAAGGAGAAAACTGAAGTCATTGCATTTGGAAACAAAGATGAAGTTCTCAAGGTGAATGCATACCTTGACTCTAGGGGTCAAACAACTAAAAATCAAGTCAGAAATCTTGGGGTGATTCTGGAGACAGACCTTAGCTTTAGTAGTCATGTCAAAGCAGTAACTAAATCAGCATACTATCATCTCAAAAACATTGCAAGAATTAGATGTTTTGTTTCCAGTCAAGACTTGGAGAAACTTGTTCATGCCTTTATCACCAGCAGGGTGGATTATTGTAATGGTCTCCTCACCGGCCTTCCAAAGAAGACCATTAGACAGCTGCAGCTCATCCAGAACGCTGCTGCCAGGATTCTGACTAGAACCAGAAAATCTGAGCATATCACACCAGTCCTCAGGTCCTTACACTGGCTTCCAGTTACATTTAGGATCGATTTTAAAGTACTTCTACTCGTTTATAAGTCGCTCAATGGCCTAGGACCTAAATATATGTCAGATATGCTCACTGAATATAAACCTAACAGACCACTCAGATCATTAGGGTCGAGTCAGTTAGAAATACCAAGGGTTCACACAAAACAAGGGGAGTCCGCTTTTAGCTATTATGCCGCCCGCAGCTGGAACCAGCTTCCAGAAGAGATCAGATGTGCTAAAACATTAGCCACATTTAAATCCAGTCTCAAAACTCATCTATTTAGCTGTGCATTTGTTGAATGAACGCTGTGCTACGTCCGAACTGACTGCATTGTATTTTATGTATAATCATTTTCTATTTAACTGTTTTAAATCTCATTTTAAATCAATTTCTATATCATTTTAAAACTCCTTGTTTTATTATTTTTAACTTCTTGTTTTTATTGCTGTGAATGATTATTTCACATTCTTTTATGTAAAGCACTTTGAATTACCAATGTGTATGAAATGTGCTATACAAATAAACTTGCCTTGCCTTGCCTTGCCTTGATATAAAGTCAGAATTGCGAGATATAAAGTCAGAATTGCGAGATATAAAGTCAGAATTGCGAGATATAAAGTCAGAATTGCGAGATATAAAGTCAGAATTGCGAGATATAAAGTCAGAATTGTGTGATATAAAGTCAGAATTGTGTGATATAAAGTCAGAATAGCGAGATATAAAGTCAGAACTGCGTGATATAAAGTCAGAATTGTGTGATATAAAGTCAGAATAGCGAGATATAAAGTCAGAATGTGACTTTTCTAAATTCTGAATTTAGAACTCGCAATTCTGACTTTATATCACGCATTAAGATCTTAAATATCTTCATTTGTGTTTTGAAGATGAATGAAGGTCTTAAAAGGTTAATCGTTTCATTCAATTAAGCTCTGTCCTTTTCTTACAATGCACCGAAAGAGCACGTTCAGATCTGCCTGTTATGATTTATTTTTTGAGTGAAAATATTAATTTTTTTCATCATAATTTATTTGTGTTGTGTCCACTCAGATATGTACAATACTTGATTCATCAACTGAATCTGCACAAGTGGATTCATTTTCTGTTTCCAGCAGGCTTTACATTTATGCTTTTTGAATAAAGTTTTAGAGGTAATGACGAGTTTTGTTAGCCATCTAACGGAGTTTGTGTTGTTGACGTGTTTGTGGTCACCATTGAGCTGAGGAGGTTTGTGGTTAAGATGCTTGTATAATGACTGTGCTGTTTGTTGCTTCATTGGAACATGATGTGCAAAGTCAGTGTAGTGACAAACTAAAATATGTCTAAAGTTAGGATAAATATAACATATTGCCTTAAAAATATTAAATAAAAGTATGTAATATTATTCACTTTGTCAATGCTACTTAGTTAAGTAGGCGTTACTGAATTCCATGTCTGAAGTTTACTTGTAACATCTGAGTGCAAAAACTTGCTAAATAAAATTGTTGATTTTGTTTGTTTATTATTTTCACAATACGTAAAATCTCAGGGGCAGTTTACACAACATAATTTTCAACTAAAAACGGAAAAAATCTATGTTGTTTTTTTGGCCTTTAATTGATACAACCCTGGCTTTTCGGGGGCCAGAAAGTTATGAAAAATTATAATATTTTTTTTTTTCCCTTTTAATGTTTTGTTGTGTATTTACAAAATGTAAATTGTCCCTTCTGTGTTCCCATACCCTCTTATGTTACGTGATGAGTACGAAAACATGCTAAGTTTTGTAGTAGTGCTTTTAAGAGAAAATAAAAGGCAAGCACTAGTTGAACGCTCACTCCCATCTCATGTGTATTTCTTAGAAAATACAAAGCAATATATAACATGTCTGTTCCAGTAATTGTTGATCAGTTAGGTACACTGAAAGAAAGAAATATGTAAATAAATACACATTTGAAAAGATGCTGCTAATTTTCTGCCAGGCCTTTATCCGCTGAGTTTATAGACATTTCGTGTAACGATAAAACACAAAATGCAATGTTTAATTTAAAATAGAGGTAAAACATCTTTGAAAAATCTATACGGAAAAGTCCTTCATATTAACACAGTACACTGTGGATTTCTGAGGATTATCTGAGGGTTTTCTGAAAGTTTTCTGAGGGGTTTCTGAAGGTTTTCTGAAGGGTCTTCTAAAGGTTTTCTGAGGGGTTTCTAAAGGTTTTCTGAGGGGTTTCTGAGGGTTGTCTGAAGATTTTATTGGGGTTTCTGAGGGTTTTCTGAAGGATGCTGGTGGGGATCATCCCTGAGTTCATCTCTGTAAGTCACTTTGGATATAATCTCTTTGTAAGTGACTCTGGAGCATGGCGATGTTCTTCATGTGTGTGTTTGAAGCTGCAAAGAGAAGCGGGTCTCTGGTGTGGAGCTGCAGGGTCTCAGTTTCATGTGGTTTGTGGACGGAAGCCAAACTATGGGAAGCATCTCCTCACTCTCCGACAGGAATCCTGCAGCCGTGTCGTTCTTTTGTCTCTTGGCTCTCGCGCCCTGCGTCTTGTAAATCGAGCTGTAATAATCAGGCGTGTGTGCGGAGGCCCAGAGACCCACTATACCGTGCTATCGGAGTTCAGAGCAGAATAAATAAATCCTGAAGAGAACTATGCAGTTGTACACACACACACACACACACACACACACACACACACAGAAATACACACTCACAACCGCTGGACTAAAGCCACTGCATATGGTAGTAGTAACTCTCTCTCTTCCTCTCTTTCTCTCTCTCTGGCAGAACAGATTCAGGCAGACTAATTTCACACGTGTCACATCTCTGTGGTGTCTTTCCACTGCTCTGGCCAGACACACACACACACACACACACACACACACACACACACACACACAGCACAGATGAGAGACGAGTGTGTCATTAATGACTGAGGGTCATTAAAGAAAGAAAGTAAGATAGCAAGATAAAACATACTCCAATAATCAATATTAACAAATAATGTTATGCATGAGGAAATATTCAGAGAATTGATCAAACAGTTGTAATCTGCAACAGTGTAGTTGAGTTGATATGACATGTCCTTATATCAGAGACTACTAAATTGTCTCTAGCAATAATTGTGATCAAACATTTAAATATACTGTATGTGTATGTAACCACTGTTGTTGTACTTTCGGCCACATCTGAAATACATCATACCATTGCCTGAGAAGTTAATTTAAGTCATTTACACTGGAACTGCTCCGATTGAGTCAAACTCGTGACTTCAATAATTCAGTTCAAGTGATTCACAAGTGAAAACCAGATCAACAGAAGCAATTTATTTTCGAATTTAGACATCGGTTGTAATAATTTAAAAAAGCACATAGTTATGGGTGAAACAAAGCTTTGTGAAACTCTTCATTAGTTAAACAATTACATCACAAAATTATTCACTATTTCAAAGCGCTCTAATCATTTGATTCAGATCGGGACTGTGGAGCGCGAATCGCGAATCATTTGATTCAGATCGGGACTGCGGAGCGCGAATCGCGAATCATTTGATTCAGATCGGGACTGCGGAGCGCGAATCGCGAATCATTTGATTCAGATCGGGACTGTGGAGCGCGAATCGCGAATCATTTGATTCAGATCGGGACCGCGGAGCGCGAATCGTGGATCATTTGATTCAGATCGGGACTGCGGAGCGCAAATCATTTGATTCAGATCTGGACGGCGGAGCGCAAATCATTTGATTCAGATCTGGACGCGGAGCACGAATCCCGAATCATTTGATTCAGATCAGGACCGCGGAGTGCAAATCGTGAATAATTTGATTCAGATCGGGACTGCGGAGCGCGAATCATTTG
Organism: Schizopygopsis pylzovi; assembly: GCA_027422435.1. NCBI lineage: Eukaryota > Metazoa > Chordata > Actinopteri > Cypriniformes > Cyprinidae > Schizopygopsis > Schizopygopsis pylzovi. The sequence goes on along the minus strand of CM049831.1, from coordinate 29,935,193 downwards.
ATTCAGATCGGGACTGCGGAGCGCGAATAATTTGATTCAGATCGGGACTGCGGAGCGCAAATAATTTGATTCAGATCGGGACTGCGGAGCGCGAATAATTTGATTCAGATCGGGACTACGGAGCGCGAATCATTTGATTCAGATCGGGACTACGGAGCGCGAATCATTTGATTCAGATCGGGACTACGGAGCGCGAATCATTTGATTCAGATCGGGACTACGGAGCGCGAATCATTTGATTCAGATCGGGACTACGGAGCGCGAATCGTTAATAATTTGATTCAGATCGGGACTACGGAGCGCGAATCGTTAATAATTTGATTCAGATCGGGACTACGGAGCGCGAATCGTTAATAATTTGATTCAGATCGGGACTACGGAGCGCGAATCGTTAATCATTTGATTCAGATCGGGACTACGGAGCGTGAATCGTTAATAATTTGATTCAGATCGGGACTACGGAGCGCGAATCGTTAATAATTTGATTCAGATCGGGACTACGGAGCGCGAATCGTTAATAATTTGATTCAGATCGGGACTACGGAGTGCGAATCGTTAATAATTTGATTCAGATCGGGACTACGGAGCGCGAATCGTTAATCATTTGATTCAGATCGGGACTACGGAGCGCGAATCGTTAATAATTTGATTCAGATCGGGACTACGGAGCGCGAATCGTTAATCATTTGATTCAGATCGGGACTACGGAGCGCAAATCATTTGATTCAGATCGGGACTACGGAGCGCGAATCGTTAATAATTTGATTCAGATCGGGACTACGGAGCGCGAATCGTTAATAATTTGATTCGGATCGGGACTACGGAGCGCGAATCGTTAATCATTTGATTCAGATCGGGACTACGGAGCGCGAATCGTTAATCATTTGATTCATATCGGGACTGCGGAGCGCAAATCATTTGATTCAGATCGTTTTTTGCAGGTTCACGACTCATTTTAATACATTTTTTATTTCTCTCTTTTTTATTAAAAAGTACAGTTATACAAACAAAACACAGAAAATACAAATCCCTTAAGAAAATGAAGCATGCTTTTATTATAGGCTAGTAGGCCTATGGTTTGGATTTGATTGATGTTTAGCTGTATGACGTCAGAGTGAACGCTCGTGAATGCAGCATTAGAGCAGCTCGTGATCAGATAACACACAGAGTCGTGAAGGGTTCATTAGGAGCTTGTTGTTGGTCTTCTTTAAGCGTGTTGTATTTGCTGTTCTTGCAGTCAGTGTTATATTCCAGCACTAATGAAGCGTGTGTCTGTCGTGTTCTGGTCTTCATGCTCATCTTAAATGTTATTTCTGGAGCTCAGTTGCTTTCAGAGCAGCCTCTATATTTGCTCGTGCGGCTGTGAGCTTTACACCTGTTCAAAAAGACAATTCACCAGTTGTGTGGAACCCGACTCACTCTGAGTGATGCTTTCAGCAGGAGATTTTAAATAGAAGGTGTTTGGTGGTCGTTTGATGATGACTCGACTTTTTTTGAAGGTGTCAAACTTACAGAAACACTAGACCAGAGAGAGACAGAGATGTCTGTGTATATATATACACACTACTGCTCAAACGTTTTGCATAATTCATGTTTTTGATTACAGTCTCCTCTGCTCAACCAGGCTGCATTTATTTGATTAAAAATGTGTTTACTAGGCTACCATTCAAATGCTTGGGTGATTTATTTGTACTTTTATTCATGAATAATTAATTAAATTGATCAAAAGTGCCAGTAAAGACATTTATAATGTTGCAAAATATTTATATTTCACATAAATGCTGTTCTTTTCTATTAATCTGTGAATCCTGAAAAATAAAACGTGTCACAGTTTACACAAAAAATATTGAGCAACACAACTGTTTTCAACATTTATAATAATAAATGTTTCTTGAGCAGCTAATAAGCATATTATTATGATTTCTGAAGATCATGTGACACTGAAGACTGGAGTAACAATGCTGAAAATATAACTTTGATCACAGAAATAAATTACAGTTTAACACATTCACATAGAAAACAGTTATTTTAAAATGCAATAATATTTAACAATTTTACTGTATTTTTGATCAAATAAATGCAGCCTTGGTGAGCAGAAGAGACTTAATAATATTATATTATAATATTATACTTACAATATAATATTATATGTAATAATAATTGTAATTATTCCAAACTTTTTATTTCACATGAGGGTTGGTAGAAGCTTGTCCTCATTAGCGTTGTTAGTGCTGATCTGAGATCTTCACAGCAGGGTGTGTGTGTGTGTGTGTGTGTGTGTGTGTGTGTGTGTGTGTGTGTGTGTGTGTGTGTATGTGTCCGTGTGTGTCCGTGTGTGTGTGTGTGTGTGTGTGTGTGTGTCGTGTGTGTGTGTGTTGTGTCGTGTGTGTGTGTGTGTGTGTGTGTGTGTGTGTGTGTGTGTGTGTGTGTGTGTGAAGCTTAGCGTGGTTGAGTGAGTTTTTCTCTGTTCTGATCGTGTCGTTCTCAAACGTTCATCACAGTTATGTCAGATTCATTCAAGGAAACACACCGGACCGGAGCAGCAGCTCACGCTGGATTCATTCATACACACTCATTATGACACTCAGTTATTACTGTAAATGAATCATTAGACTGGATTTATTGATGCGTTATGTTGGGATGCTGTTTCAGATAGTATTTACACAAGCACACCCCCCCCACACACACACAGAAAGAGAGATAGACACACTCACTAACACACACACACACACACACACACACAAGAGAGATAGACACACACAACACACACACACACACACACACAGCATAGCTCAGACTCAGCTGTTCAGATTAATTAGTTCCTCATTTTAACGAGCTTCTGAAGGACTCGTTAGTTGTGTCAGTGATTAGGTTGAGAGCGACTCTAATTGTTTAAAGCAAATGAAAACAGGCTAAATTTGCTCCTTCAGGAAATCTCTGTGAATATGATCTTGTGGGATTTATGATCTCATTCTCTGAGCTGATTAACATTTCAATTAATAATAATAAACACTTTTGATGTTTTTTATCCTCAAAAACACAGCGTCCTTCTGCGGTTTATCTCAGCAAACACATACTGGATGGATAAATACTTTATTTTATGCATTTATTAAATACTGAGACACTATTTTATAAATTTTTTGAATCACGTTTTTGCTTTTTATATTTTCTGTTTTAATTCTGTTTAAAGATTTATAATTTTTTGTATGTATTTTTGTAGTTTTTAGTCTGTATAATTTTGATTAATTTTGATTTAAGCTTTAGTAAATCAAGTTAAATTGCATTATCATGATAAATTAACTGAAATAAAAAGTAAATACATTTTATTTAAAATGTTTATTTTAAGTTAAAATAATATATTTTTTATGGTTTTAATTTTAATTTGAGCTTAAGTTACTATAATGATATCTATCTATCCATCCATCCATTGTGAAATTGTGTTGAATTATGATAAATGGTGCTAAAATCAGACTTTGTCCTCATAACCTGATAAATACCAGGTACACACACACACACACACACACACACACACACACACACACACACACACACACACACACTCTCACTCACACTCTCTCACTCACACACACACACACACACACACACACACACACACGATCACTCACACACACACACACACACACACACACACACACTTTGTCAACTATAATTCATTTTCTTTGATGCTATGGTGTGTGACCCAGACATTTGACAGATTGGTGAGGTTGTCTCTTGTGAAGTGGAAGAGTCTGAAGGTTCTGGTCGGGTTTCTGTGGTTCTGCTACGAGTCTCTGTAACTCTGAATATGAATATTAATGAAATGATCTTCAAAGCTCCTCAGATGAGTTTAACGGCCGGTGGATCCGATGGGAAGCAGCACACATTCATCTGGGTCACGCCGCCTCTTTATTACTCCACAAAACATGAGAGAATATGAATATGAGCGTTCGAGGCCACGTTTAAAAATTGAGAAAAACTAATCAGAGATATCTTTGAAGATGGTTTTGTCCATTATTCATCGTGGTTTATTTTAGAGATGGGTTACTCTCTTTCATTGCACAAAATAAATACAAGTATGTCTTGTTTTATAGTATAATACCTAAAAATTGTAAGGACTTTAATAGCACTTTAAAAAAAATAATCTTGTTTAGTCTTTAAATTAAGATTATTTTTCTTACTCCATTGGCAGATATTTTGACTTCTTTTTCAGGAAACAAGACAAAATATCTCATAATTTTACTTGTCAAATAAATGCATCCTGATTCAATAATCTTTGCATATTTATACTAGAAAACAAGACAAATTATGATTTTTTTTTGTTGCAGTGGTGGTTTTGTGGCTTGTTCACACAGTTAAACCTGCCTCTAAACGATCTCTCGTTCTGTTTCTAATGTCAGAATATCACAAACATCCTCTAATGTCTCTCTAATGTAGACATGAACGCATGTTTCTGCCTCGGATCATCCACAAATATCTGCAGGACCTTCATAGTGTGGTTTCACATTGAGTCAGTGAATGAATGTGTTTGATCTGGGTTTGTGTTTATTTAAACATCACTCTTTTACATGTTTTCCAATCCGGATAGAGAATGACATCAGTCGGACTTGTTAAGTCTGTTTTAGGGTTATAAAAAAATTTTTTTCAAAGTTAAAACAAAGATTACTGGAACATGTTTTACAGGAAAATACTATTTCAGGTTTTCTATATTAATAGACACATTTATAAAAATAAGTCGTGATCACGAGAAAACTACTTTTGTTATATTGAGATCACGAGAAAATGAAGTCGTGATAACGAGAAAGCAACTTTTTTTGTATCGAAATCACGAGAAAAATAAGTCGTAATAACAAGAAAACAACTTTTGTAATATCGACATCACGAGAAACATAAGTCGTGATAACGAGAAAACAACTTTTGTTATATCGAGATCACGAGAAAAATAAGTCGTGATAACGAGAAAGCATCTTTTGTTATATCGAGATCATGAGAAAAAAAAGCCGTGATAATGAGAAAATAACTTTTGTTATATCGAGATCACGAGAAAAATAAGTCGTGATAACGAGAAAATAACTTTTGTTATATCGAGATCACGAGAAAAATAAGTCGTGATAACGAGAAAATAACTTTTGTTATATCGAGATCACGAGAAAAATAAGTCGTGATAACGAGAAAATAACTTTTGTTATATCGAGATCACGAGAAAAATAAGTCGTGATAACGAGAAAATAACTTTTGTTATATCGAGATCACGAGAAAAATAAGTCGTGATAACGAGAAAATAACTTTTGTTATATTGAGATCACGAGAAAAATAAGTCGTGATAACGAGAAAGCATCTTTTGTTATATTGAGATCACGAGAAACATAAGTCGTGATAACGAGAAAACAACTTTTGTTACATCGAGATCACGAGAAAAATAAGCCGTAATAACGAGAAAGCATCTTTTGTTACATCGAGATCACGAGATAAAATAAGTCGTAATAATGAGAAAGCAACTTTTGTTATATCGAGATCACAAGAAAAATAAGTCGTAATAAAGAGAAAGCAACTTTTGTTATATCGAGATCACGAGAAAAATAAGTCGTAATAACGAGAAAGCATCTTTTGTTATATCGAGATCACAAGAAAAATAAGTCGTGATAACGAGAAAGCATCTTTTGTTATATCGAGATCACGAGAAAAATAAGCCGTGATAATGAGAAAATAACTTTTGTTATATCGAGATCACGAGAAAAATAAGCCGTGATAATGAGAAAATAACTTTTGTTATATCGAGATCACGAGAAAAATAAGCCGTGATAATGAGAAAATAACTTTTGTTATATCGAGATCACGAGAAAAATAAGTCGTGATAACGAGAAAATAACTTTTGTTATATCGAGATCACGAGAAAAATAAGTCGTGATAACGAGAAAATAACTTTTGTTATATCGAGATCACGAGATAAATAAGTCGTGATAACGAGAAAATAACTTTTGTTATATCGAGATCACGAGAAAAATAAGTCGTGATAACGAGAAAATAACTTTTGTTACATCGAGATCACGAGAAAAATAAGCCGTAATAACGAGAAAGCATCTTTTGTTATATCGAGATCACGAGAAAAATAAGTCGAGATAACGAGAAAGCAACTTTTGTTATATCGAGATCACGGAAAAATAAGTCGAGATAATGAGAAAATAACTTTTGTAATATCGACATCACGAGAAAAATAAGTCGTGATAACGAGAAAGCAACTTTTGTTATATCGAGATCACGGAAAAATAAGTCGAGATAATGAGAAAACAAATATCGAGATCACGAGAAAAATAAGTCGTGATAATGAGAAAACAAATATCGAGATCACGAGAAAAATAAGTCGAGATAACGAGAAATAACTTTTGTTATATCGAGATCACGAGAAAAATAAGTCGAGATAACGAGAAATAACTTTTGTTATATCGAGATCACGAGAAAAATAAGTCGTGATAACGAGAAAGCATCTTTTGTTACATCGAGATCACAAGAAAAATAAGTCGTGATAACGAGAAAGCAACTTTTGTAATATCGAGATCACGAGAAAAATAAGTCGTGATAACGAGAAAATAACTTTTGTTATATCGAGATCACGAGAAAAATAAGTCGAGATAACGAGAAAGCAACTTTTGTTATATCGAGATCACGAGAAAAATAAGTCGTGATAACGAGAAAGCAACTTTTGTTATATCGAGATCACGAGAAAAATAAGTCGTAATAACGAGAAAGCAACTTTTGTAATACCAAGATCACGAGAAAAATAAGTCGAGATAACGAGAAAACAACTTTTGTTATATCGAGATCACAAGAAAAATAAGTCGTGATAACGAGAAAACAACTTTTGTTATATCGAGATCACGAGAAAAATAAGTCGAGATAACGAGAAAGCAACTTTTGTTATATCGAGATCACGAGAAAAATAAGTCGTGATAACGAGAAAGCAACTTTTGTTATATCGAGATCACGAGAAAAATAAGTCGTAATAACGAGAAAGCAACTTTTGTAATACCGAGATCACGAGAAAAATAAGTCGAGATAACGAGAAAACAACTTTTGTTATACCGAGATCATGAGAAAAATAAGTCGAGATAACGAGAAAATAACTTTTGTTATATTGAGATCACGAGAAAAATAAGTCGTGATAACGAGAAAACAACTTTTGTTATATCGAGATCACGAGAAAAATAAGTCGTGATAACGAGAAAACTACTTTTGTTATATCGAGATCACGAGAAAAATAAGTCGAGATAATGAGAAAGCAACTTTTGTAATATCGAGATCACGAGAAAAATAAGTCGAGATAACGAGAAAGCAACTTTTGTTATATCGAGATCACGAGAAAAATAAGTCGTGATAACGAGAAAGCTACTTTTGTTATATCGAGATCACGAGAAAAATAAGTCGTGATAACGAGAAAGCTACTTTTGTTATATCGAGATCACGAGAAAAATAAAACGTAATAACGAGAAAACAACTTTTGTTATATTGAGATCACGAGAAAAATAAGTCGTGATAACGAGAAAACAACTTTTGTTATATCGAGATCACGAGAAAAATAAGTCGAGATAATGAGAAAGCTACTTTTGTTATATCGAGATCACGAGAAAAATAAGTCGAGATAACGAGAAAGCAACTTTTGTTATATCGAGATCACGAGAAAAATAAGTCGAGATAACGAGAAAACAACTTTTGTTATACCGAGATCATGAGAAAAATAAGTCGAGATAACGAGAAAATAACTTTTGTTATATTGAGATCACGAGAAAAATAAGTCGTGATAATGAGAAAGCAACTTTTGTTATATCGAGATCACGAGAAAAATAAGTCGAGATAACGAAAAAACAACTTTTGTTATATCGAGATCACGAGAAAAATAAGTCGAGATAACGAGAAAATAACTTTTGTTATATTGAGATCACGAGAAAAATAAGTCGAGATAACGAAAAAACAACTTTTGTTATATCGAGATCACGAGAAAAATAAGTCGAGATAACGAAAAAACAACTTTTGTTATATCGAGATCACGAGAAAAATAAGTCGTGATAACGAGAAAACAACTTTTGTTATATCGAGATCACGAGAAAAATAAGTCGTGATAACGAGAAAATAACTTTTGTTATATCGAGATCACGAGAAAAATAAGTCGTGATAACGAGAAAATAACTTTTGTTATATCGAGATCACGAGAAAAATAAGTCGAGATAACGAGAAAACAACTTTTGTTATATCGAGATCACGAGAAAAATAAGTCGTGATAACGAGAAAGCAACTTTTGTTATATCGAGATCACGAGAAAAATAAGTCGAGATAACGAGAAAACAACTTTTGTTATATCGAGATCACGAGAAAAATAAGTCGAGATAACGAGAAAATAACTTTTGTTATATCGAGATCACGAGAAAAATAAGTCGTGATAACGAGAAAACATCTTTTGTTATATCGAGATCACGAGAAAAATAAGTCGTGATAACGAGAAAGCATCTTTTGTTATATCGAGATCACGAGAAAAATAAGTCGAGATAACGAGAAAACAACTTTTGTTATATCGAGATCACGAGAAAAATAAGTCGAGATAACGAGAAAGCATCTTTTGTTATATCGAGATCACGAGAAAAATAAGTCGTAATAACGAGAAAGCAACTTTTGTTATATCGAGATCACGAGAAAAATAAAAGTAATAACGAGAAAACAACTTTTGTTATATTGAGATCACGAGAAAAATAAGTCGTGATAACGAGAAAGCTACTTTTGTTATATCGAGATCACGAGAAAAATAAGTCGTGATAACGAGAAAACAACTTTTGTTATATCGAGATCACGAGAAAAATAAGTCGAGATAACGAGAAAACAACTTTTGTTATATTGGAGATCACGAGAAATTAACTAATAACGAGAAAACAACTTTTGTTATATCGAGATCACGAGAAAAATAAGTCGAGATAATGAGAAAGCTACTTTTGTTATATCGAGATCACGAGAAAAATAAGTCGTAATAACGAGAAAGCAACTTTTGTTATATTGAGATCACGAGAAAAATAAGTCGTGATAACGAGAAAACAACTTTTGTTATATCGAGATCACGAGAAAAATAAGTCGTGATAACGAGAAAACAACATTTGTTATATCGAGATCACGAGAAAAATAAGTCGTGATAACGAGAAAACAACTTTTGTTATATTGAGATCACGAGAAAAATAAGTCGTGATAACGAGAAAACAACTTTTGTTATATCGAGATCACGAGAAAAATAAGTCGAGATAATGAGAAAACAACTTTTGTTATATCGAGATCACGAGAAAAATAAGTCGTGATAACGAGAAAACAACTTTTGTTATATCGAGATCACGAGAAAAATAAGTCGTGATAACGAGAAAACAACTTTTGTTATATTGAGATCACGAGAAAAATAAGTCGTGATAACGAGAAAACAACTTTTGTTATGTCGAGATCACGAGAAAAATAAGTCGTGATAACGAGAAAACAACTTTTGTTATGTCGAGATCACGAGAAAAATAAGTCGTGATAACGAGAAAACAACTTTTGTTATGTCGAGATCACGAGAAGTATAATAATAAGAAAATAAGAAAAGTATAATAATGAGAAAATAATAATGCATGGCCGCTTAGATCTTCCGTACTTTTCTTGAAGTCACTTCACTAATTTGTGAAGCTCAATCATCTTTTGCTGCACATCAGACATATATTCATTGTTTTTTCTCGTTGTGATGGATGATTAAGGGAATTTGGGCTTTGTTTTCCTCATATTTATATTTCTGTGAAACAGGAAGCCATTGCTGGATAATATCATGTTCAAAATCACCCTGGAGTGCTCAAAATTGTGAATATGAATGGGAATATAGTTCAGAGATATTTTACTCATATTTTCCCCCATTTTAAATTCTTATCCTTGTTTAGATTTTTGTGATTTAAAAAAAAAAAAAGATCAAAAGGATTAACAATGCAGATTACTTTTCACAGCCTTCTTCTGATCATATTTACCAAGGGTGCCGATCTCAACTGTATTAAAAAACTAAATAAGACGTGTTTTATGTGATATGGCATAAACAGATGTGTTGAATATGTAAGTGGAAGCTACTCTGCTGAAAGACTCCAGTAGTTTGAAAGTAAAGCGTTGGCTGGGTTTGTAATGAATCTCTCTCAGTATATGAGCGCAGCGTTCAGGAATGCAGCGGTGGCAAAGAATCAATGAATCATTTCTCCCTTTTCTTCAGACCAGCTCCAGTCCTTAAACCAAACCTATCTAACTCACATCCTGGTCTTTGTGCTCAAACGCTGAGCTGATAACAGACTCGCCTGGAATCTCTCTCTCTCTCTCTCTCTCTCTCTCTCTCTCTCTCTGTATCTCTCTCTCTCTCTCTCTCTCTATGTATCTCTCTCTCTCCATCTCTCTCTCTCTTTGTCTCTCTCTCTCTCTCTCTCTCTCTCTCTCTCTATGTATCTCTCTCTCCATGTCTCTCTCTCTCTTTGTCTCTCTCTCTCTCTCTATGTATCTCTCTCTCTCCATCTCTCTCTCTCTTTGTCTCTCTCTCTCTCTCTCTCTCTCTCTTTCTCTCTATGTATCTCTCTCTCCATGTCTCTCTCTCTCTCTCTCTCTCTATGTATCTCTCTCTCTCTCTCTCTCTCTCTCTCTCTTTGTCTCTCTCTTTCTCTCTCTCTCTCTCTCTCTCTCTCTATGTATCTCTCTCTCCATCTCTCTCTCTCTCTTTGTCTCTCTCTTTGTCTCTATGTATCTCTCTCTCCATGTCTCTCTCTCTCTCTTTGTCTCTCTCTTTCTCTCTCTCTCTATGTCTCTCTCTCTCTTTGTCTCTCTCTTTGTCTCTCTCTCTCTCTCTAAGTCTCTCTCTCTCTGATTTTTTCACGATTCAAATAGCTTTATTGGCATGGTGAAATAAATCTTTACATTGCCAAAGCTTTAATAACACAACCTATCTGCTATCACTGGATACCATACAATGCAGATCCACGACATTGCATATGTATAATCTGTTGCACCTTTTCACAACTATCTGTTGCACAACTAATCTGTATCGTTGCACAAATATACTGTATAATATATAATCTGTTGCACCTTCACATATTACTATGTATAGATGTGTACATAATGTAGAATGTGTATTGGTAACTAAGTATGTCTTATAGTACACTGTGTACAGAGTATATGTATGTGGTTTTTTTGCACATTTTCTTCTGTACGGTCTGTAAGTATAGGTACTGTCTATATGTAAATGGTGTTTTTTTTTGCACTGTCTGGAGCACGCTCTCAAGAATTTCACTCACCAAGGCACACATTGTGATGTGACAATAAAAGTGATTTGATTTGATTTGATTTGAGCTCTTAGTAGTTCAGGGCTTTGTGATGGAGGGTCTGTTTATCACTATTTTTTAGATGGGCATGGAATTTAATGGCCCTCTTTTGAATTGTGATTATAAGTGGGTATAATCCTAATTCTGCTCTGCAGGCATTATTTGGGGTTTTGCGCTGTACTCGGAGCAGCACTTTGCATAGTTCGGTCTGCAGAGTCTCTATTGGGTGTTTGTCCCATTTAGTGAACTCTTGGTTTGTGAGCGGGCCCCAGACTTCACTCCCGTAGAGTGCGATGGGTTCCCCTTCATGGGAACTTCGAACTGCGTCCCCTAGGGGCCACTATGGGGAACGCCTCCAGCGTGACTCGTGCCTGAAGAAACATATGAAAAAACACCATCCGTTGGCCGGCGACAGCCCATGACGTCACTACCGGCGCGACCACAATATAAGGACGGCCGGGCGAATACATCATCAGCTTTTTCGTCTTCACTGACTGGTCTGTTTGAAGAAACGTGCATTCTGGTAGGAATACAGTTTTCCTTTATTTATCATGGCGAGCACTAGCAAGGCGTTTGAGATTGTGTGTGGATCCGTGTCCTCGTTATTTGACACCCGATGACACACACGATCGTTGCGTCTTTTGTTTGGGCGAAGAGCACGCACGCGATGTCTTTGAGGGGGCAATCTGCGTGCACTGTGAGAAAGCTCCGTTCTCGTCTGTCCCTCTTTTCGAGGAAAGAGGGGCAGCCGTCTGCTTCCCGCGATTCGATACCCACCGCTGCCGAGGCACGGAGGCGATTGAAATCGCGGGGTTCGCAGTTGGATATGGCCGATGAGTTAGAGAAGGACCGCCCCTTTTCGCGTGCGTCGGCCGAGAACGAGAGTGAGCTGCTGGATTGTGATGATGCGATCTTTCTGGCATCATCAGATTCAGCGGTTAGTGCTCTGCTGGGTTATGCCCAGGAAGAGCAGGAGATGTTTGAGGGTGAGGAAGTTGAGACTGAACCCTCTCAATCCTCCTGCACTGCATATGAATGAGTTTTTGGAGGTTATGGATCATAAAAATAAATCTTTCTGACCATAAATCCCCAGCTCGAGCGAGCCTTCCTTTCTTCATAAATCTCGATGTGGAGGTTGAGAAGGAGTGGAAAAAGCTATTTTTCTCGTATTTTTAGGTTTCAGCATACTAGTTATGCTGACATTGAGGTGCGTGAAAATGGCTATGAGGGGATGCCCCCTGTGCAAGAGATGATAGCCAGCTTATCTCGCTGTGGGCGAGACATCCTCTCTCAAGGCTCCCTCCTTGCCATCTAAGCCCCTGAATCTTGCTTAAATGGCAGGGCATATGCAGCAGCAGGTCAGATCGTCGCTTCGTTGCACACTATGGCGGTGCTTCAGGCGTACCAGACTGATCTGCTGAAAGACCTGGATAAGGCTTTCTGTAAAGTCCAGGTATGAGCCCGAACAACCAGGGGTCCTAGCCCATCTCGGTCTGGGGATCAGAGATGGGCTCAGAAGGCTAGTCTCGCGACTCATGCCCCTCCCCCGCCTGCGGGTAGGGCTAAAGAGAGGCATGGGTCAGAGAGAGGCAAAACCTGAGGGAAGTGTTCCGGATGAAGCGTCCTATATGACACTTTCGTCCGGACCAGAGTAAGACATCTACTCCTTTCCCTTAGGGGGGCATCTGCCCTCTTGATCCTCTCTAATTCCCCTGTAACCAATGGAGTATGATCCATTTCTAAAGGCTATCGGCTATCGCAGTGATTACATCACTCGCCGATACTAGATCCAGGCTAGTAGCGCTCCCTGTGGGTTGAGCTAGCATCGCTCCCCTCACCATAGAGGGTCACCTATGAGCATGCCGCTCCCTTCTGAGCGTCTAAGTCTCCACTCGCCAGAGCTCGTTGTTGGTCGAGCTAGCATTGCTCCCCTCAACTAGAGGGTCACCTATGAGCGTGCCGCTCCCTTCTGAGCGTTTGAGTTCTCCTCTTATTCTGAAGAATGTTTTCTCCGCTCCCCAGAGCTCTGCGATTGGTCGCTCTCCTGTTGGTCGAGCTAGCCTTGCTCCCCTCACCTTAGAGGGTCACCTATGAGCATGCCACTCCCTTCTGAGCGTTGTGGGTAGAGCTAGCATTGCTCCCCTCACCTAGAGGGTCACCTATGAGCATGCCGCTCCCTTCGGAGCGTCTGAGCTCATTCTGAGGAATGAGTTTTCCACTCCTCAAGGCTCTGCGATAGGCAGCTCGCCTTGCCGGTCGAGCTAGCATTGCTCCCCTCACTACAGAGGGTCATCTATGAGCAAAACCGCTCCCTGCTGAGCGTCTGAGTTTCCTCTCATTCTGTAGAATGAGTTCTCCGCTCCCCAGAGCTCTGTGACCGCTTCGAGTAGAACGTAATACCAATATATAAGTGCACACGTTAAACTCTGGGCACTTTCTAAAATCCACTTAGTGGTAAGATCGCACATCAAGTGTTTTGCGTTCTTTCTAAAATCCATGCTATGGTAAGTGCACACGCTAGACTTTGGGCACTTTCTAAAATCCACCCAGTGGTAAGTTAGCACATCGAATGTTCTGCTTTCTTTCTAAAAATCCCGTAGGGTAGGGTTACGCGCGCAGCTTCGTGCCCTTATTTGAGTTGGTCAGGCCCCGGCTTGTGCCTTGGGCACCACTCCTGAACGTTTGAGTTCCCTCTCAAATGAGTTCTCCGCTCTCCAGAGCTCGCTATTGGTAGAGCTGGTGTTGCTCCCCTCACTTAGAGGGTCACCTATGAGCATGCCGCTCCCTTCGGAGCGTCTGAGCTCATTCTGAGGAATGAGTTTTCCGCTCCTCAAAGCTCTGTGGTAGTTCGCTCGCCTTGATGGTCGAGCTAGCATTGCTCCCCTCGCTATAGAGGGTCATCTATGAGCAAGCCGCTCCCTGCTGAAAGTCTGAGTAGGTCGCCGGTTGGTCGAGCTAGCACTGCTCCCCTCACTTAGAGGGTCACCTATGAGCATGCCGCTCCCTTCTGAGCGCCTAAAAATTCCTCCCCTTCTAAGGAATGAGTTCTCCGCTCCATTAGAGCTCTGTGAGAGGTTGCTCTCCTGGTTGGTTGAGCTAGCATAGCTCCCCTCACCATAGAGGGTCACCTATGAGCATGCCGCTCCTTTCTGGGCATCCAAGCTCCCGTACTCGGAAGACTGAGTTCTCCGCTCTCCAGAGCTCCTCATCGGTAGAGCTAGCACTGCTCCCCTCACTGTAGAGGGTCATCTATGAGCATGCCGCTCCCTTCTGAGCGTCTGAGACTCTCACTCCAAGGGATGAGTACTTCTCCGTTCCAAGTGGAACGTAATACCAATATATAAGTGCACACGCTAAACTCTGGGCACTTTTCTAAAATCCACTTAGTGGTAAGATCGCACATCAAGTGTTCTGCGTTCTTTCTAAAATCCATGCTATGGTAAGTGCACACGCTAGACTTTGGGCACTTTTCTAAAATCCACCCAGTGGTAAGTTAGCACATCGAATGTTCTGCTTTCTTTCTAAAAATCCCGTAGGGTAGGGTTACGCGCGCAGCTTCGTGCCCTTATTTGAGTTGGTCAGGCCCCGGCTTGTGCCTTGGGCTCCACTCCTGAGTGTTTGAGTTCCCTCTCAAAATGAGTTCTCCGCTCTCCAGAGCTCGCTATTGGTAGAGCTGGCGTTGCTCCCCTCACTTAGAGGGTCACCTATGAGCATGCCGCTCCCTTCGGAGCGTCTGAGCTCATTCTGAGGAATGAGTTTTCCGCTCCTCAAAGCTCTGTGGTAGTTCGCTCGCCTTGCTGGTCGAGCTAGCATTGCTCCCCTCGCTATAGAGGGTCACCTATGAGCATGCCGCTCCTGTTGAGAATCGGAAGTTTCTCCACTTCCAGAATTCGGGGTAGATCGCTCGCCTGGTGGGTCGAGCTAGCATTGCTCCCCTCATCTTAGAGGGTCATCCATGAGCATGCCGCTCCTGTTGAGAATCGGAAGTTTTTCCACTTCCAGAGTTCGGGGTAGATCGCTCGCCTGGTGGGTCGAGCTAGCATTGCTCCCCTCATCTTAGAGGGTCATCTATGAGCATACAGCTCCCTTCTGAGCATCTAGTTCCCCGACATAGAACGTAAAAATAAAATATATATAAGTGCACACGCTAAAGCAATGGGCACTTTCTAAAATCCACTTAGTGGTAAGATCGCACATCAATGTTCTGCGTTCTTTCTAAAATCCATGCTATGGTAAATGCACACGCTAGACTTTGGGCATTTTTCTAAAATCCACCCAGTGGTAAGTTAGCACATCGAATGTTCTGCTTTCTTTCTAAAAACCCTTAGGGGTAGGGTTACGCGCGCAGCTTCGTGCCCTTATTTGAGTTGGTCAAGCCCCGGTTTGTGCCTTGGGCCCCACTCCATGTAACCAAATATTTTGGTTTAAAAAGGGTAATGCTACCAAGGGGTCTGTTGAGACAGCTCCCTCAGCAAGCTCATGTAGAGCAAGCGGTAGCCCCTAGTGACCGGCCAGGACCTAGTGGCTACCACTAGGTACTTGGCCCTATCCCCTTAAAGGAATCTTTCTGTATAAGAATGATTCCAAACCTGTGAGCTCTACCTTGGGTCCGGTAATGCCGGCACCTAGCAGGTAAGTACTTCAGGTATGCAGCTCGGGTTTTTGGCCAAAGGAGGATAATGTCACTGACAGCATCAACCGTCCAAACAGGGGCAACTCCCTGAGCCAAATGGTAGAGTTAACTTGTGCTCGCCTCCTGCGGGAATTTGGCTTGCATTCCCCTCAGCATGGCGGCGTGGTATAACGTTCCCCATAGTGGCCCCTAGGGGACGCAGTTCGAAGTTCCCATGAAGGGGAACGTCTCAGGTTACGTATGTAACCATGGTTCCCCGAGTGGGGAACGAGACACTGCGTCCCCTAGGCTTTGGGGCCATGCTTCGGACGCAAGCTTCAGACGAAGAAGCGGATGATGTATTCGCCCGGCCGTCCTTATATTGTGGTCGCGCCGGTAGTGACGTCATGGGCTGTCGCCGGCCAACGGATGGTGTTTTTTCATATGTTTCTTCAGGCACGAGTCACGCTGGAGGCTTTCCCCATAGTGGCCCCTAGGGGACGCAGTGTCTCGTTCCCCACTCGGGGAACCATGGTTACATACGTAACCTGAGACGTTCTATTACTTATTTGATTATTTTGATCCAGATTCTGATTGGGATGTCAATTTTGATATTTCTCGTAATAGCGTAAATAGCTCTCTGTGCCTTGTCTCTCAGGTCGTTCACAGCTTTGTTAAAATTCTCTCTCTCTCTCTCTATCTCTATATATATCTCTCTCTATATATATATATATATATATATATGTCTCTCTCTCTCTCTCTCTATGTCTCTCTCTCTATCTCTCCCTCTCTCTATGTCTCACTCTCTCTCTCTCTCATATATATGTCTCTCTCTCTCTCTCTCTCTCTATGTCTCTCTCTCTATCTCTCCCTCTCTCTATGTCTCACTCTCTCTCTCTATATATATATATGTCTCTATCTCTCTCTCTATATATATATATATATATATATATATCTCTATCTCTCTCTCTCTATATATATATATATATATATATGTCCCTCTCTCTCTCTCTCTCAGTTCCACCATCGTGAACCGATCCGGGTCAGCAGGGAATGTTCTCTGGAATGACAATTAAATGCAACAAAGACCAACCGGTGCAGTGAAACGGGACAAATGAGAGGGTCAACAGCTGCCAAGAGTCGTAACTCTGCAGAGATTGATTTTCTTTACTGTATAAATACATTCAAGAGCGTCAGCACTGATCTACAGCTTATCATTCCTGAATAAAGACGGACCAGAGTCTTCAGGATCGCTGGAGACTCAGCAAACAAATGCACACAGTGAGGATCTTACTATAATAACTAAATATCTAAACATCTTAACACTCTTAAATCAAGAAACTTTTTCTGGAGAAGCAAAATGATTGTGTTTTATGAGAATTAAGTGAGTTTATGCTAAAAATAAGACTAAATATCTGCCAGCGGAGTTAGAAAAATCAACTCTGTAAAGCATGACAAGTCCGAAATAATATAAATACAAATATATATATTTTTTTTGTATATTATATTTGATCCATCATTCTTTTATGGCTCATATAGTCTGATATAGTGAGAATATGATGTTAAACAGCTCAGTTTTATTTACAGACTGCAGCAGAAATATGAATCTGCTGCAGATGCTGTTATGATATCTATATGATGAGATTCTGCTGCTTGTGATGTAAATGAAGGAGATCTTTATAACAGTGCAGCAGATACTGATCTAAATATCAGCGGTCGCTCTATATCTCCAATAATACGTCTCAGTAAGATGAGATGGAAATGATCCAAACATATAATGATTGAGAGATGAAGAAATAAAGATGTGAGATGAAGATCATTCCTCCGCTGAGGAACAAACGCTCCTCAAAAGATCCTGATGATCAGATTTGAGACTAAAACATGATTGATGGAGAATCAAGTAAAGCTGAGCTGTTCAGTAAGAGTTCATCTGGAGATACGACTGCAGTTATTCTGACGCTTACTTGATCAAAACCAGTCCAGATTTGACACGAGAAGCAGCCGCTGAACACAATTACACTGAAAGAGCTTTTACTGATGAACAACTCTAAACTATCAACAGAAGATTGTGTGTGAAACAGGTTTAACAGCACAGATTGATCATTTAGAGGCCATAGAAATATATGAAGTTCAAATAGTATAGTTGAAACAGAAAAAGAGTTTTAATGACTAGCTGTGAAAGTAAACCGTAGGATCCCTGTGTGTGGAATAGTAATGAGCATCCGTTAATGTCCCGTCTGTCCTGATGGGTTTCTGTGTCCGTCTCTGAACAACCTGAGCTAATTAATCCTCGTCCCACGGCTGACGAGCTCTCAGCTGGACGTCTTTGTCTCTGCATTCACTCGTCTCGCTCCAGTGTGAGAATCGGCCGCTTGAGCTTGTTTGTGAGCCAGTTCAAAGCCACAGAGCAGAGATTAGACATTGTTCCTGCTTTCGGACGCTCATCTACAGCGGAGCTGAATAACAGCCTCACCACAAACGAGAGCAGTCATGTGTGAGACGGAGAAAACGAGCTGGATATCACTAATGAACACAGCCTCGGGTCGTCCATGGGAGGGAAAGTTCATCAGGGGTGCAGAAAAAGTGATTTTTGCTTTTCTGAAACTTGTATATACAGTGGGTACGGAAAGTATTCAGACCCCCTTAAATTTTTCACTCTTTGTTATATTGCAGCCATTTGCTAAAATCATTTAAGTTCATTTTTTTCCTCATTAATGTACACACAGCACCCCATATTGACAGAAAAACACAGAATTGTTGACATTTTTGCAGATTTATTAAAAAAGAAAAACTGAAATATCACATGGTCCTAAGTATTCAGACCCTTTATCTGAATCTGAGGGTGCAAAAAAATCTAAATATTGACAAAATCATCTTTAAAGTTGTTCAAATGAAGTTCTTAGCCATGCATATTATTAATCAATAATTACATTTTGATATATTTACGGAACAAAATATCTTCATGGAACATGATCTTTACTTAATATCTTAATGATTTTTGGCATAAAAGAAAAATCGATAATTTAGAATTTGTAAAATATAATTTAAAAGGATAGTTCGAATTAAAAGTCATCATTTATTCTCTCTCAAGTTGCTCCAAATCAGAGTTTCTTTCCTCTGTTGAACACAAAAGAAGATATTTTGAAGAATGATGGTAACCGAGCAGGTACTTGTTGCCTTGTTTGTTTTGGTTCTGTTGCTCTATCACTGCAAAAACAGATTTCAAAGTCTTCTGTTAACATGCTTGGATACAGCACTCTGTGAAAAGCCAGCTTCTTTGGCAATGAATGTTTGTGTCTTCCCCGGCTGTCAATGATTGTCTTTTGGACAACTGTCAGATCAACAGTCTTCCCCGTGATTGTGTAGCCTAGTGAACCAAACTGAGAGACCATTTTGAAGAATCAGGAAACCTTTGCAGGTGTTTTGAGTTGATTAGCTGATTGGCATGTCACCATATTCTAATTTGTTGAGATAATTGGTGGGTTTTTGTTAAATGTGAGCCAAAATCATCACAATTAAAGGAACCAAAGACTTTAGATTTAATATACAATTTCACAATTTGAGTTGAATTACTGAAATAAATGAACTTTTTCACGACGTTCTAATTTATTGAGATGCACCTGTGTATATATAGGCTATGGGTTTCACTTTCTGAAATGAGTGACTCAAAATATTGACCTTTTTCATGTATAACATAATCATATAAGTATCATAGAAAATCACAGCTTTTCATTTTCCATCAGTCTTAGTGCACGATGTAACTACAGAGGAGTCAAGCTTTAAATAGGAAACATATCGAAACTCTTTGGTCATTTGTGAGCGAGATGCTACGGTCTAATCCGGTTCAATGATCTATGCTAAGCTACGCTAAAAGTGCTACCGCCAGATCGGCTGAACGGTTTCAAAAACGGTAAAACTCAACCGTTTAACTCTTGGGGAGTCATAAAATGAGCCTATTTTCAAAAAAAGTGGAGTGTTTATTTAACCCAAGAGGCTCAGTAAAAGAGCTGTGCGCTTTCCTTCATTACCGGAGCTCATAAGAGTCAAGTAATTCTTCAGATTAGCAGCGCCGCGGCCATATGGAGCTCATAAACGTGCAGCGTAACAAGATACAGCGCTTTTTAAAGGAGTGTTACCTTCAATCGAAGCTGAGATCTCCATCTGTGCCAGTCTCTCTCTGAATGCGAACAGGTGATGATGGTGATATTACAGCACAAATGCTGGCAGGACTATCTTCATCAGCACAGATTCAGGTTTAATGTTACTCTATTTACTTTATAAGCACAATATATTTCTGAAGGGCGTGTCAATCTTGCAGCATGATTCATTATTAATATATTTACCATAATTCACATGCATTTACTTTCATGTGTTGTTGAGTGGGTGATGATTCAATATAGAAGGAGTTTTTATTGTTCAGATGACGAAAAAATATAGATTTATGTTAAGAACTGTACTTATCCAGAGTGAGCAAACGGGCTGGTAAAATCACTCAGGACCCTCACATCCAGCACACGCCCTCTTTGAACTGTTACCGTCTGGTCAACGCTACAGAGCTCTGAGCACCAGAACGACCAGACACAGACACAGTTTCTTCCCTCAGGCAATCCATCTCATCAACACTTGACATTAGACATGGAACACATCTAACTATTATATATTATTTATTCACCACACATACTTATTTTTTTCATTTCATATTTGCACATATCAGACCTGTACACACATAATTGGTTGGTATGGAAACATTAAAGTATATATATATATATATATATATATTATTATTGTTATATCTTTTTTAATTTTGCAAACATTATGTGAATGTTACTTTTGAATTTTTCTGAACGTTCTTAAACCTAGTAACATTTACAAGAATGTGAGATGAACGTCCAACTAAAGCATTTCAGAAACAAGTTCCACGAACAATGTAGAAATAATCTTTTTGTGCCAGCAATTGCTAATGATTGATTTTATTTCTGTATATACATATATATATATTTTTTTTTACATAAAAAAAAAAAAACTTTTTTTCATGGTTATATGAATGTTAAGGGAATGTTACATTTAGTCATTTTGCAAACATTATGGGAACTTTACTTTTGAATGTTCTCTGAACATTCTGAAACAAGTGTAACATTTAAAATACTTTGGACAAACAACTAAAATGTTTTAAATAAAATGTTATAGATGTACAATGTTATAGACCAGAAAACTGAATTAACGTTCTATTAATGTTACAGGGAGAACATGTGTTTGTAACTTTGGGAGAACAATGGCAGAACATTCCGAGAACTGTTAGATTTTTGATATGCACCAACTATGACTAAAGTTTCATAAGAAGCAGAGATCGAAGAGCTCATTGTTTGCTGAAATATTCTTTTTAATAAACAATCGGTCTCACTTCCACAGGATACGAACACACAGAACCTCAACCTTGACCAGAACAGACTGCTGTATTTATAGTCTCTGTGATTGTGATTTTCCTGGAGTTTATCAGATAAACTCTCAGTCACAGGAGCTGGACACGGATGATGTGTGCTGTGATGTCACAGTGGATCTTTCTCCTGCAGTTTTCTGCTTAATGCCACATGATTTCCTGCCGGCGGGAGAGACTCATATAACCAGAGATAGGGTTTAGTTAGGGTTTAGTGGAGTTTAGGTTTAGTGGCTTTTCTTTTCTCCGGAGACGCCCACAGCTCACTATCTGCACTCGTCTGGGTGTTTGAAGATAGTGTGGTGCGCTCTGTTTTCACTGCAGATGGAAAAACAGCCCACAGAGTGTCCGGATGGCATGTGAAGCTGGAGTTTATCATCTGCTCAACCTCCAGGTATCCAGACTGAAGAACAGTCACTCCTCTAACTGCTGTTATCACTAAACACACACACACACACACACACACACACACACACACACACACACAGAGAGAGAGAGAGAGAGAGAGTTCCTGCTTTTATACACCCACACTAGTCTACACATACTGCATACTACACACTAGACTATACACACTAGACACGACACGCTAGACACTACACACTACAAACTAGACTACACACCACAAACTACACAATAGACACTACACACTGCATACTACATATTAGACTATACACACTGCATTCTACACACAACAAACTACATCATAGACACTACATTACAAGGGGCAGTCGTGGCCTAGTGGATAGAGCGTTGGACTTGTAACCCGAGGTTGTGGGTTCTAATCTCGGCTCCGGCAGGATTTGTCCACGACTGAGGTGAGACCCTTGAGCAAGGCACCAAACCCCCGGACTGCCCACTGCTCCAGGTGTGTGTGTGTGTGTGTGTGTGTGTGTGTGCGCGCACTTGGATGGGTTAAATGCAGAGAACACATTTCACTGCTGGTTATACTCTGGATAATTGTGTATGTGACAAATAAAGCTCATCTGAGCTAAATATTATTATTATCTTATATATTACACACTGCACACTGCACACTACACACTATACACTACACACTGCCTACTACACACAAGAAACTACACACTGCATCCTACACACTATATTATACACACTACATTCTACATTCTACACACTACATACTGCATACTACACACTAGACCAGAGGTTTTCTAACTTTTTTAAGAGCGATCATATTTATTTTTTTGACATGACCCATATATATATATATATATATATATATATATATATGTAAGAAAAATAGAAAGGAGGAAGGAAAGACAACTGCGCTACAGACCGATCTCAAATCACTGTCGGTGCTTCAGAAATTAGTGAGGGTGCTTTCCTTCATGCACATCTATTCTGACATATCATATTTTGTCCAGTCCGTAGTTATGATTATCACAATGTCATTGCAATTTCGAGATAATATGTGGACGTCACGTCCTGAAAGTACTTTTTTTTGCAAGTACGCCACATTGGTCCTCTTACCAGCATAAAAAACCCAAGGGTTTGAAAACTACGGCACTAGACTATACACACTGCACACTACGCACCACAACCTAGACAATACACACTACAGACTGCATACTACATATTGCATTCTACACACTACATACTAGACACTTTACACAACAAACGTTGCATACTAGATACTACATACTGCATACTACACACTAGACACTACAAATTACACCATACAAACTGCATACTTCACACTAGAAAATACACACGACAGACTACACACTAGAGACTACATACTAGACACTGCATGCTACAGACTGGATAGCACACACTAGACATTACACACCAAACACTGCATACTAGATTTCTGCACACTACATACTAAAACTACACACTTCACATTACACACTCAATCAAGAGCTTTTACCATCTGAATAACTATGAACCTTTCTAGACTGATCCCTCACTCAAGAACCAACACACATGAAAATATGTTCAGGTCAGTGGAGTAATTTATCATGCTGCAGTGGACAGGATTTACACTCCTGTCAGAAACATGTCAGATCTCCAGCGTTCAGAATCTCTCCAAGATTCCAGATCCGCTGCGAGAGACTTTACTAGAAGCCTGAGGTTACGACGGCTGTTTATGACAGCAAATATCCAAACACATGACTCCTAAAATGATTCACCAGCCGCTTTCATCAGGACTTCTTGACATTAACCGCGTATGACAGTTTCAATCCTTCCTTCAGACTCCGTATTTAAATGTTCATGAATGCAGTGCAGAAGTAAATATTTATATGCACTGCGCAGGTGTGTTTCAAATAATCTTCCTGAACCGCTGCACATCTACAAATACTGAATGAGTGACAAGAGGAATTTCTACGTCTAACGCTCGGCCCTGAATTCGAGGCTGAGGATGAACCGCAAACCCTGAGACATAAACCACACCGAAAGAGATGGACAGGAGGAGGAGAGATGATGTGATGAAGTGAAAAACAGAAACGATTACTGAACTCACGTGTGTGGGTGTGTGTGTGTGTGTGTGTGTGAGAGAGAGAGTGTGTGTGTACTGGCATGCTCTACATTATGAGGACCAAACGTCCCCACAAATATAATACCAGTACATTTTTACCTTGTGGGGACTTTTGCACTTTTAGTCCCCAAGAGGAAATAAGCTGAAAAATCAGACAGAATGAAATGTTTTAAGAATCTAAAAATGGTAACAGGATAGACTATGAAATGAACCCAGAATGATAGGAATGTGTGTGTGTGTGTGTGTGTGTGTGTGTGTGTGTGTGTGTGTGTGAGAGATACAGAGAGAGAGAGAGAGAGAGAGAGAGTGTGTGTGTGGTTAGATGTATGTGAGAGAGAGAGAGTGTGTGTGTGTGTATGTATGTGTGTGTGTGAGAGAGATACAGAGAGAGAGAGAGAGAGAGAGTGTGTGTATGTATGTATGTATGTGTGAGAGAGAGTGAGTGAGTGAGTGAGTGAGCGAGAGTTTGGATGACTTCTATTCTATTCTGTTAATGTTCTGATCGCTGTGACGTGCCTTTCTTTCTGTAGTTTCCTGTATCGGCGGGTTCACACTGAGAGAAGGTCATTTATTGCATTCTCGTTCTGCTCGGCTGCGCTGAGGGTGTTTCATTCCTGCTCTCACATTTAAAGACACACACGCTTCCAGCTATTGTGGAACAGGATACGAGAGCTGCTCCCAAACTTCCTGCTTTCCATGAAAACTGGCACCGAGGCTGCCAGCGAACCAGAGACCACTCCAAACCTCCACAAACACATGTGACCCTCACAAGAGCATTTAGGTTTCATTTAAAGAAATAGTTGACCCAAAAAATTAAATATACTCACCCTCAGGTCATCCGATATAAGGATGAGTTTGTTTCTTCATCAGGTTTGTAGAAATGTGTCTCTGCATCAGTGTCTCTGCAGTGAATGGGTGCCGTCAGAATGAGAGTCTGATAAAAACATCACAATAATCCACAGTCCATCAGTTAACATCTGGAGAAGACAAAAGATTAAACTAATCCAGCATTTAGACATTTTAACTAAAATACATTGAGTCTATGATCCATACTAACTCTTCCTCCAGTGTAAAAGTCCATCTCTCGTTGTCTCTCACATCAAAATCAAGCTTCATATTAGTTTCGAGCTGTTTTGATCTGTGCAGAAGTCTCTCTTGATTCAGACCAGAACACTTTATCACTGAGGAAGAGTTATTATGGGTAATAAACTCATATTTTAGTTAAACATTTCTTAATGCTTGATTTGTTTCAGCTTTCAACATTTCAATAAAAATAATTTGCTCCCCACTTAGTCAGACTGATTTCTACGAGAAAGCGACTGAGATATTAACTCCAGAGAGACAGAAGAGAGCAGTAAACTCACACATGGTCTGCAGCGCTTCATCTGCTGCTCTTTCCTCACTGGATCTGATGTGCTCTTCAAAAGTGACACTGAATTTACAAACAGTTCAGCATTTCACTGCTGACTGAATTCTGGCCAATTCAAGCAAAATGACTGCGTTCAGATTTCATATTCTCAAAGACCCTTTGAACGGGCTTATTTTTTGATCTTCTTCCTCCAGAAAATGACTGACCTCAGTTTAGTCTTTCTGTTTCCCCGCTGACGTCTCACACACACACACACACACACACACACACACACACACACACACACACACACACACACACACACACACACACACACACACACACACACACACCTCTCTCTTATGGTAGAGAAATGAACATTAAATTCACGGGCAACAGCTCTGGTGGACATTCCTGCAGTCAGCATGCCAATTGCACGCTCCCTTAAAACTTACGTCATCAGTAGCATTGTGCTGTGTGATAAAACTGCACATTTTAGAGAGGTCTTTTATTGTGGACAGCCTAAGACACACCTGTGCAATAATCATGCTGTCTAATCAGCATCTTGATATACCACACCTGAGGTGGATGATTATCTCGTTCTCTAACACAGATTTAGACTGATTTGTGAACAATATTTGAGAGAAATAGGCCTTTTGTGTACATAGAAAAAGTTTTAGGTATTTGAGTTCAGCTCATTAATAAATGGGGGCAAAAACAAAAGTGTTGCTTTTATAATTTTGGTCAGTGTATATACACACACACACACACACACACACACACATTTTGCATTTCAAAATGGCACTTTTTAAACACACTGAACACGGTTCTCTGCATAACACACAACAATCTGAAATAAAGTCACATGTTTGCCATTTCAAAACACTGCCATTCAAAATGACACTACATGAGCTAATTGGCCAATTACATGTGCCATCTGGCCAAACACCTCAATGGTTAATTGTTAACACTTCAATCAGGATGTAAGCACTATGAAAAGACCACAGGTGAGAACCTTTTGTGAGAACAATGGAAGACATTGCAGAGAGAGGAAGAGGAAGAGGGAGGTTAAGAATAAGAGGGGGAGGAAGAGTGAGAGGTAGGGGTAGAGCAGGTAGAGAAGTTCATGGCCAAAGAAGACAAACACTTTCAAATGAAATCAGAGCAACCTTAGTAGATCATGTCATCAACCATGGGCTGACAATGCGTGAGGCTGGACAGAGAGTGCAGCCAAACTTGAGTCGTTTTACTGTCGCCTCTGTCATCCGGACCTTTAGACTGGAGAACAGGTATGTAACCAAAATTTCATGTAGTACACATGTAGTATACCCCATGTCATAGTGTATCAGTTGGGTGACACCTGTTTACTTAGTGTATGACATCAGCCATTCATGAACTGTACAAGTTTCCTGTACAATGTACTCTACTGTGGGGGGAAATATTTAGGCTGCATTGTCCAAGCCCTATATATATTTTTATTTTTATTTTTTCTAAAGGACTGAGAGACGACACCATGGTGGAGGAAGGGGCCAAATGTTCACCGGGGTACAGGAAGCTGGCATTGTAAACTTGGTTTTGGAAAATAATGCAATCAGATTAAGAGAAATTCAAAGCCACATCATCCAAGACAACACCTTATTCAACAACATTCAACGAGTCAGTCTGTCCACATTGGCTCGCATTCTCAAGCGAAACCAAATCAGAATGAAACAACTTTATAAGGTGCCGTTTGAGAGAAACTCTCAAAGAAACAAAGAGTTGAGACAAGCATATGTGGATGTAAGTACTATATTGACTGCTGTACACCACACGCAACATTGTTTCCCAGTGTACTGGATAACACCATATTGACTGATTTTTGTTCTTTGTTTTCAGGGAGTACTGGAAATGGATGCTCATGCAATCCCACATGAGTTCATCTTTATAGATGAGGCTGGGTTCAACCTAGCAAAGACCAGAAGAAGGGGAGAAACGTCATTGGCCACAGAGCCATTATAGATGTTCCTGGCCAACGTGGAGGGAACATCACAATGTGTGCTGCCATCTCCAGTATGCATGGTGTCCTCCACCGTCATGCCAACCTTGGACCATACAACACAGGCCATATTCTCACATTTCTGGACAGACTTCACAACATTCTCATACCACCAGAGCGTATGAATGATGCAGACCATCAAAGAAACCGGTATGTTGTAGTATGGGACAACGTGAGCTTTCATCGTGCAGCCCCAGTCCAAAACTGGTTTGCTGACCACCCAACATTTCTTGTGCAATACCTCCCACCATACTCACCATTTCTGAACCCCATAGAAGAGTTATTTTCGGCATGGCGGTGGAAGGTATACGACCGGCAGCCCTTTGTGCGCATGCCTCTTGTGCAGGCCATGGAAGAGGCATGTGATGAGATTGATGTGGGTGCAATTCAGGGATGGATAAGGCACTCAAGGCGCTTCTTCCCTCGATGTCTGGCAAGGGAAGATATTGCCTGTGATGTTGACGAGGCGTTGTGGCCAGACCCGGCTGTGCGGCAAGATGCTGCCTAATTATTTTTCTTGCCTCTTTTTTTTACTGTAATATATTTTTTCTGAAATTTTCTTTTTCAGTTTACTGTTTTTTGTAAGAATATTTTTGTTCAGTCCCATGTAAATATATCTGCTGTGCATATGTTGCACTGACTTGTTTACTGTAGTGAAAAAAAAAAAAAAAAAATGTTGCAACAGCATGTGTGTGTATCTGCAAATATTTCTGTGCATGTCTGAACAATCTGATACATATTTTGCAGTTTGGGTGTGTGGTTTTGTGAATTGTGTTAAATATTTGATAAAACCAGA
This sequence comes from Schizopygopsis pylzovi, assembly GCA_027422435.1. NCBI lineage: Eukaryota > Metazoa > Chordata > Actinopteri > Cypriniformes > Cyprinidae > Schizopygopsis > Schizopygopsis pylzovi. Next base: position 29,907,132 of record CM049831.1, on the reverse strand, counting down.
CTAGTTTGAAAAATTGTGTGTTAGCAATTGGAAAAAACTGTAAGAAAAATTAACTGATGTATATTTGTATGTTTTTTCCAGATAATATCAAGACTTTACATTTAGATTAAATGTGGGGACCCAAAATATTTATGCATAAAACAACGTAAAATTTTTTTTGTTAGCTTGGACTTAAGAAAAATTAACTTATTTTGTATATTTTTTCAGAAAACAAGACTACATTTAATTAATTACAAAATCTTTATACATAAACAACGTTAGATTATTTTTTTACTTTACTTGTAGATGTGTGTGTGTGTGTGTGTGTGTGTGTGTGTGTGTGTGTGTGTGTGTGTGTGTGTGTGTGTGTGTGTGTGTTGTGTGTGTGTGTGTGTGTGAGTGTGTTTGAGTTTGTGTGTGTGTGTGTGTGTTGTGTGTGTGTGTGTGTGTGTGTGTGTGTGTTTGAGTTTGTGTGTGAGTGTACGTGTGTGTGTGTGTGTGTTTGAGTTTGTGTGTGAGTGTGTGTGATTTTGTGTGTGTGTGTGTGTGTGTGTGTGTGTGTGTTTGAGTTTGTGTGTGAGTGTATGTGTGTGTGATTGTGTGGTTGTGTGTGTGAGAGAGCGTGTGTGTGTGTGTATTCTCACTAACAAACACATCCAAAGAAAGAAAACAATAAGAAGTTTATAATTACAAAATCTTTATACATCTTTATGACTATAATGCTTAGTATTTTTCTTTTTAATGTTTAATGATTTTTTTCTATTAGCTGGCATCTTCAGTCCTCTGAATGTTCATCTATCTTTCATATTGATGCATCAAATCAATACAGCATAGATTAAAATATTCTTGTTAATGTTTTTTCTTGTTTTATCCATCATTTTTGATCATTTTGCATTGCAGTGAGTGTATCTTGATTTAAGAATGTTTAGATATTTGTCCTAGAAAACCAGACAGAAACACTTTTTGCAGTGTAAAGACGGTAAAAAGTCTTGTTTTTTAGGGAAACGATGTGTTCCTGAAACCAAATGTAGTCGTTTTGAGAGTGTTTACATTGAAAAGACGAGCGTCCTCGGGCCGTTCTGCATGGAAATTATTATTAAGTCATATTTGGCATTTAATGGCTGTGTGATATCAACAGTGACCAAAGAAAACACTCGAAGTTGAGAAAAGAATTAGAGCGTATTATTATAACCTTCCTTTCTGGAACTGCTGATTATAAATTGGACTTACATGAATTAAGGCATGCAATGACAACAAAGCTGAACCCACAAGACAGAACAAAGCAGGCGGCCTGTTTTTCTTTGCCGTTTTTATCGGGGCTGAAATGTGAGTTGTGTTTTTAAAGTGTGTGGGAGAAGAGATCTCGGTTGAACTAAAGGCGTAAAAGGTGACGAGGAGGGTGAACCGTCTGGGAGTGTTGAATTCTGGGACAGGTTGAGCAACATCTTTTACATACGCTCTTAAAAGTACACCCCTGTACTCAAACCATTATATATAGTGGAGAAAATGTTATTCAAATGTTCCTCACACTTAGAAAAACGATGCTTTTAAAGAAAGAGTTTGATGAATAAACACTCATTCTGATATTTTTGGGCAAAAAGGTTCTTCCATTGAATTAATTGTGAATATCTCTTTATTTTTTAAGAGTGTATTCTGGCGTTTGCATGAGTGTAGGGTATTGAACCACATTTTTGTTAAGAAAACATGCTGCAAAAGACATGTAGAGTTATTTGGGTCCATTTTCTCACATCGTCTGTCCGCAAAGACCAAGGCATCTGTGCTAGAAACCCCTGAATAGAAACATCTGAGCGCACTAAATGCATCGAGACTGATATAAACCTGTGACGTCAGAATCTCTCAGAGATACACAGCTCAAACTACAAGCCACAAGCCCACAACAGCAGCACATGTTGAAACAAGAAGGACAATATTTATCCCCCGTTTTAATTAAACTGCAATTAATTTTAAAATGAAGCATTTCAATCATAATTTAAACAAACAAGAAGCTAATGCTCTGATCCTTGAATGCCGGCGACAGAAATAGCAACAATATGGAAGCAATTGATGCTAATTAAACTTTTATTTGTGCCTCAATGATTGGGTGCATTTGAGTTGTGCATGTGTTTTTTCTGCTGAAGCCTGTGATCAAATGCACTCTGTGTCTCTCTCTCTAGAGAGTCTGATTTCTGGGGTCCGCGGAGGCCCCGCAGACGCCCGGGGTCTATACGAACACAATTAACAGAGTTTACAAGAGTCCATGAGTGTTCTTCAGCCATTAAACCCATTAAAGTGAAGATTCTCTCACTTCTGAAGGGCTTTTATTACCCAAACTGCCACGGTTTGTTAGAGACGCTGTTAACTTCACACAGCTGTCAAGAGGAACAGAATGAGACGTGTTTTACAGGCTGTTTCCCAAACGACATACTATCATACATGTGTATATATATACACAGTAAAGCTGTCACACCCGGTCTTCTTAAGATTTGACATGTTTAACTTACTGTATTACATTGTCACAAACATGAGAGCACTCTCAGAAATGAAGGTACAAAAGCTGTCACTGCAGTGGTACCTTTTCAACAGGTACACTTTTGTACCTATTAGATTCAAATTTGTACACTTTAAGTACTAACATGTACCTTTAAGGTACCAAAATGGAATTTACTTTTGAAAAGGTACCATCCCAGAGACAGCTTTTGTACATTTATTTCTGAAAGTGTATACAATATATTTAAATGAATGTAACTAAAAATGTATATCTCACATTTCTAACTATTATAATTTTTAATTCTGACTTTTGTCTCATGATTCTAAGTTTAGTGTCTAATTCATATGACCTCACTCGTTCAATTTCGTACGATTTTTGCCAAATCGTACGTATTTTACAAGTTGCACAATTCGTATGCATTTGTACGAATGACCTACGCCTAACCCCCACCCCTAAACCTACCCGTCACTGGGGTTTAGACAAATAATACGAATTCATACGAATTAGCCACCTCGTAAAATACATACAAATTGGTCGTGAGATAGCGTTGGTAATTCTGACTTCTGTGTCGGAATTCTAAGTTTGTATCTCACAATTCTAACATTTGTTTTTAGAATTCTAAGTTTGTATCTCACAATTCTAACATTTGTTTTTAGAATTCTAAGTTTGTATCTCACAATTCTAACATTTGTTTTTAGAATTCTAAGTTTGTATCTCACAATTCTAACATTTGTTTTTAGACTATTTAAGTTTGTATCTCACAATTCTAACATTTTTTTTAGAATTCTAAGTTTGTGTCTCACAATTCTAACATTTGTCTTTAGAATTCTAAGTTTGTATCTCACAATTCTAACATTTGTCTTTAGAATTCTAAGTTTGTATCTCACAATTCTAACATTTGTTTTTAGAATTCTAAGTTTGTATCTCACAATTCTAACATTTGTTTTTAGAATTCTAAGTTTGTCTCACAATTCTAACATTTGTCTTTAGAATTCTAAGTTTGTATCTCACAATTCTAACATTTGTTTTTAGAATTCTAAGTTTGTGTCTCACAATTCTAACATTTGTCTTTAGAATTCTAAGTTTGTGTCTCACAATTCTAACATTTGTCTTTAGAATTCTAAGTTTGTATCTCACAATTCTAACATTTGATTTTAGAGTTCTAAGTTTGTATCTCACAATTCTAACATTTGTCTTTAGAATTCTAAGTTTGTGTCTCACAATTCTAACATTTGTTTTTAGAATTCTAAGTTTGTATCTCACAATTCTAACATTTGTTTTTAGAATTCTAAGTTTGTGTCTCACAATTCTAACATTTGTTTTTATAATTCTAAGTTTGTATCTCACAATTCTAACATTTGTTTTTAGAATTCTAAGTTTGTGTCTCACAATTCTAACATTTGTCTTTAGAATTCTAAGTTTGTATCTCACAATTCTAACATTTGTCTTTAGAATTCTAAGTTTGTATCTTACAATTCTAACATTTGTCTTTAGAATTCTAAGTTTGTATCTCACAATTCTAACATTTGTCTTTAGAATTCTAAGTTTGTATCTCACAATTCTAACATTTGTTTTTAGAATTCTAAGTTTGTATCTCACAATTCTAACTTTTGTCTTAAGAATTCTAAGTTTACATTTCACAATTTAGATTTTTTTTTCATGAAATCAAAGGTAATTGTATCTTTTTTTTACGTGAGAAATTGTGATCAAAAAGGTCAGAATTGTCAGATGGAGAAAACAAGTCTCCTTGTTTATTGAGCTATAACAAAGAAAACACACTTTGTAAGAAAATTAAATAATTTGTTTGCATCCAAGCATAGGTGAGTAGCTCACAATTTATTTAATTAAAAACAACATTAAGTTTATACTAATACGATTCCTATGCTATAGCTTGTTTCTGTCTAATAGATTGCATTAGTTATTATGTGCCACACAAAGTTTGTGTGCAAACATTTTTTAAAGCCGTTCTCAAAGATCTCTCTTTGTGTTTGCTGCAGTTGGACTCCAGAACCGAACCGACTCCGAGCTCGACTCCAGTGTGTGTGTGAGCTGCTTTATGGCAGTGGGAGGAGACGATTCTATTGAGGGACAATTAGCATGAAGAGCAAAGCTTTGAGGTCCGTTGCTGACAGATGAATGCACGAGAGGAGGAGAAAAGAGACGAGAGCATGGGAAAAAGCCCGCGGCTAAACACGCCACTCACCGGCACAGACGCACAATTAGCCAATGAATGTTATTGTGGAAATTAATGTCGTCTAAAGCCGCTGCCAAGAGCCCAGTATTCTCCACATTCTCCTGTTTCACAGGCTGGAATGTCGACCGTGCAGGATTTTTTGTCTTTGCTTAAATACGCACGAAATGTGTCAAAGACTGGAAAGAGCGAGATGGACGGAGCTCGAAGACTCTTCTGCTTGTTTTAGCGGCATGAGCTCATGAAGGCCCGTATTGATGCTCGACTGTTTTGGAGACCCTGTTCTCAGAGCCTTATTATCAGCACAAGAATTTAGCTGTTTAGGAAGAGGAAACGTTTTCTTTTATCATTACAACTGCAATATTCAATGTTCATTTAAAAAAATATTAATATTTAATACAAAATTATTTGGAGTTACATAAACACTTGCTGTTGCTACCATGCATCATTTTGAGCTGCAGCTTGTTATTGTTATGGAGTATTTCCAATATGCAGCCCACCTGAATATGTTCGTAGCTTTGTGTTGGATGTTCTCTTTGGAATGGAAAAAGTGATATTTTATGTTTAAACATCATACTTTTTTTCTTATTTCAGTTAATTGTTCAATTATTGTTATTTTAGTTAAACTAGCCAGCTAAGCCAGTAGTAGTGCTGATAGTAAACATGGCTGAAGACGTGAAAAGAGGAACAGACAAACCGATTCAATTGAGTGAGTCATTTACACTGAAACTGATCCGATTGATTCAAACTCGTGACTTCGATCATTCAACCGAGATTTATACATCATATTAAAGCTGGATAAATAATATTTCCATTGGTGTATGGTTTGTTATGATCAGACAATATTTGAAAATCTGGAATCTGAGGGTGCAAAAAAATCTAAATATTGAGAAAATCATCTTTAAAGTTGCTCAAATGAAGTTCTTAGCAAGGCATATTACTAATCAAAAAATATTTTTTTATATATTCATGGAATATGATCTTTACTTAATATCCGAATGATTTTTGGCATAAAATTAAAATAGATCATTTTGACCCATATAATGTATTTTTGGCTATTGCTACAAATATACTTGTGCTGCTTATGAATTCTTTAGTGCTCCAGGGTCACATATGAAGAAAACAACATACTTCTGATCATGTTATTCAAGGACAAAATCAGCTGATGAAAGGGATGTTTCAGTGGTCAAAGTTAATGACTTTGTGCTGGTCGACTCGTGCTTTGCTGGAGCGTCAGTGGTCATTATTTCAGTCTCTAATGGAGTTTAAACTGAAGTAAAGGCTGGAGAACAGCCCAAATCAACACCGAAATCCCACACATGATCTCATTACATGTCTGGACAGTATTTAGTCTGCGCTGGTTAATAAACCACAGATTCACCTTCAAAGACCTTTAGAAAATAAACTAGAGTGAATCTTGTGTGTGATCAAACTCTGTAATGATTGTCTTTGGTAAATAATGGCAGGACACTGATGTGGTCTGATAAAGTTTTTAAAGACTCAGCTCTGTTTCAGTCTCTTTGGCCAGTGGCAAAGGCTTCAAACCAGCCTAGAATCGCTCTGATTACATGCCACATGTCTGACAGATGGCACTCAAATATCCTCAGAAGTGTCCTCACACATAAGGACAGGAGCTGGACGTGATTGTGGGAATCAGATACAGACTTCACAACGTTCCAGAGAGAATCAAGGGTGTGAAGATAACTTTCTGAAACCGTCCTGAAAGACGTTCTCTTATAAAAACATCAACCGAATTACCTTTCGGCATATTAAACTTCATCTGTCTGCTTCTGATGGGACGTTTTGACAGGGTTCTCACAGTTAATGTGCAAAACGCTTTCATGACACTTCTTGTTACAGAAAAGGGATTTTATGAAATTGTCTGTGATCCGGTTTGTTTGATTCATTAAGTGACTTTTAATGATGCATTCTTCAGATTGTGTTCCAGAAGCTTTAAAAATTCCATAAAAAATAAAATAATAAACTTTTCCAAAAGTTCAAAATCGATGTTATTTCAATTGGACATAAGTTTGGTAGGATAGAAACTTATTTATATAATTAGTACATTCGCATGAATATAAATGTAATCAAATTTGTCATTAAAACGTCAAAACCACTCAAAAAAAAAAATTCAGTCGTAGCAAAAGTTTTAAAGTAGCCCAAAACCGCCTCCGCAGCATCAGTGACACGCTGGTTCATGGAATGTGTGATTGTTTATTCACAGTCGTTTCCTGTAAGTTTGTGCAAAAACAGCTGTGTGTTGCTTTTGTAAACAACAGCAGAGAGCAAAATCCCTCAGGAGCTCCGCCGCTCAAGGAGCTTTCAGTAACGCAGAACTTTTGCTCATTCTGGCTGATTCATCAATCCTAGTTTTAAATCACTATAATTAGCTTTAAATCTGTCTCTTTTCATTACAAACATCCTAACTTATAAGAGTGTTAAAGCTACATTTGCAAGAATTTTCCCATTTTGGAAGAATTGTCACCCAGACTTTTTAAACCATAATTTAAAACATCAGTTCTTTTTGAACAGCCTCTTTGTGAAGATACACAGACAGATTCATAAAACAGTTTACAGTGAAAGGTGCGTGTCACCTTTTAATTAAATATTATTACTACGGCAATTATTTTTATTCACACTGGGTTTTTCTGTCCTGCATTAGGGCTCGTTTTCAGCCTCTCAGAAATATTAAATGCTTCATTCAATTCATATCGATTACTTTCTGTCCACAAAAAGAGTCATTTATGGCTAAATGCACTGAAACTTAAAAAAAAAAAAATAAAACTTTTTTTAAATAAATATTTTTTTTTTATTCTGTTATTGGCATTTACACGTATAAATCAGACATTATGTTATAGTTTTATCAAAATAGTGGAAAATACTGACGTTACATAAGTAACAAATGTAAAAAATAAGAAGTTTAATCTTACTTCTGCTGAAAGTAAGAACCTCATTTCCAGCATATGAAAAACATCCATAAAATCGCAGATGAACCTTTAAGTTAATAAACAGTAAAAAAAGTAGAAAGTCCATTTTAAAAACATTGAACAAAACAAAACAACAACAGCAAAGAACATGTAACACCAGAGAACATCGACTTCCAAGAGCTTCCACAATAATACAAAATGTACACTAGTTCATAGTCTCGTAGCAGGTGGGCATTGCATTAGACGGGTCAAGCGTGTCCGTGCTGCTAAATGTAAATCCTCAAATATCCAGAAGGCAGAGGCTTGATTAATCTCATATCTGGAGGTTTTGTTGTTTTAGACGGCAGTCAGTTATTCAGGATGAGAAACACCCATTCTTGGCGGACAGTTCCAGAGCTTTTCTTTCTATTTTGGCTGGAGCGTGCAGAACCGGAGCCAAATACGGCCCTGCTCTTCACACCGAGCTCATGGATGTGCTTCCTAGAGGTCGAGGCACCAACACACAGGAAAACCAGCCAAATGGATGGAGCCCAGACTCCAGGGTCACCCCGACCCTTCATTATGACCAACTTTATTGTAGCACTCTGATCTCATTCAGAACAGACATATGGACCAGAACTGATTCACTTCATGTGTGCCGCACGTCTTCCAGCTTCCTCATCCAGGCATAGTGTGGTTGGTGTGTTTGTAGGAAGGGGTTGCACAACTATTAGTTTACTGGTCAGTGGATTGCTGTTTATTTTACCATAAGTGACTCATAATGCGGCATCTGGCATCAGCAGTCTTTGCTGCTTATGTTCAATGCAACACTTGAACAAAATCGGTCGTTACACAGCATCAGTGGGGTTCACTTACAATGTGCTCTGGGTTTACTAAATTACAAATATAATTGGCCAATACTCTATGAAGATAATGGCATGCAGATACACAGGGATGCTCCTTTGCATAATCCACGACTAGTCAACCCAACACATCAACTAATGGAAAAACTAAACAACTAGTCTGTGCAACCCCTAGTGTGCACTCTGTGACGGGTATTTGGTGCTCGTCTTTTGAATCAGTGCTCTGCCTTGCTGCATTTAAGTTCGTCTTAATTGCTCAGTATTTCATGTGTTTTGCCACAGCTCCTGACGTCAGTCTCAGAATGAGAAGAGATGAGGGGCCTTATTTATAAAATGTTGCACACAAACCATCCTAAATTTGATCTTACGATCATCTCTCAAATATGCGTACGTGTGATTCATAGAATGAGCGTACGCACAGAAAACGCTCGTACGCTTCTGTCAGATGTGAAATCTATGAATCGCGAATTAATGGTTTTAGCTCTCTGTCCTTGTAAACGACTCCTACTTAATCACATTAACATATAAAAGCTCATCAGTCATTGTCCAAATCCTTTAATTTAGAACAGCGAGATGCAAGAACAGCTCACATTTTCAAAAACCTGCACTACTCCGACAAGAAAAAGTGCATACGTCTGCTCAGATCCTGACGTGACGCTAAGGCAGTTTTTACAAATATGAGCGTTGGCGTGGATTTAAGCATACGCACACTCTAAGATCAAATCTGTGTGTATGCACACTTTATAAATGAGGCCCAAGGACTCAGTGCTTTTCATACATACTGCTCGGCTTCGCCCTCATTCAGAATTGTGATAGAGCCGTCGCCGCTCTTCATTTCGATGTCTTTAGCAGCAGAGTTCTCGGGCAGCAGTGCTAAGTCTTTAAACACATCCACGTAGTGGGTGAACCCCGGACCCCAGTTCAGTAGGTTGTCCCAGTTGAAATTATTGGACCCTTGACCCAGTTTATGGGGTAAAGTGTGGTGCTGATACTCCGATAGTGTGTTGTGGCCGCTGGCCGGCCCACCCTCCGCACGTCGGCTGGAGTATCGCCTTTGTCGCATCCTCCCTCCATGATCCTCATCATCGGCGTCCGATTCGTTGACCTGCGAGAGCTTGGGCATGCGAGAACTGTAAGTAACTGGTTTCTCGCGGTCGTACTCCATCTCCGAGCAGGTGAAGGAGTCATGGGAGTCGCTCTCGGAGGAGGATTCCGGAGCCGGGATGCCATCCGCAGGGTTTCGGACACGAGAGAGCGGTCGACGGCAGTCTTCCTCAGACGACGAGCGCCCGTGATCGGCGCTGCAGATGCTGGGGTTCCTGGGTCGAGGTGTGTTGAGGCGTTCCACTTCCTCTATGGATAACCCCACAGGTGGGCCGCTCTCTAATGGAATCTGCTCGATTGGTTGTTTGAGACGACTCCCGGGCCGAGAGCCGTGGCCTGCCATGGTTTGAGGGCTCTTGCTGCGCCTACCCAACCGGGTGGCATAGTTAAACATACCAGGCTGGCACACTTCGCCGTGGAGATCGAGAGGGCTGCCTTCGCGCCGTGCCAAGTTGAGTTCACGGGTGGGAGTGTTGCGGTAAAAGGAGGGTGGCTTGGTGAAGGGTGCTGGACTGTGGCGTGACAAGGGATTGGGAGTAGGGCAAGCTGAATGGCTGAGAGGGGTGGAGCGGAGCCCTTGGGTGTAGGCTGGCTGGTAGGTGTAGCTAGTGGCACCAAGAGGAAGAGGGGACTGGCGGGCAAATCCCAGCGGACTGTGGCGCTGAATGGAAAACTTGGGAGTGTGGCTACGGAAGTGTTTGTAGTGCTGGATGATATCGGCATCTGACGGAGCAATGCTGCTGGCGTTATCAATGTCGTAGTGTTCCATATCAGCCTCTGGTCCTACACACGGAGCACAGGGGGCACTGGGAATGGTTTCGTTGTTGTGCGGAATGTCGGTTTCATCGTAGATCAGGTAAGGGTTCTCTCGCTCTATAATGTCAGGTTTGGGGTTTCCCTCTGGCTGCTTCCGGACTGTCATATCGTCTCCGTAAGGCGGAATGTTGTCCGGATCATCGAACGCCACATTCTCGCTGCCTTTCTTTTTCTTTTTCTTCTTTTGCTCCTTTGTTTTCTTCTCATCCTTTGGCACTTTGGTTTTATTGCGGCCCTTGCAGTGGTTGCACAGGATGAGACTCAAAACCACCAGTGCCAAGACAGTCGCACAGCTGCCCACGATTGCAGGAACTGCCCAGATGGGCAGAACCATCTCCTCGGTGGTGGCGCTCGGACTACAGGTGAACCCTCCGTTGGCTCCCAGCTTACACTCCGTACCTTGTGGACACCGGACTCCCAGACAGGCCACCAGGCTCTCGCAGACTCTGCCAGTGTAAAATTCCTCACAAGCGCAGGTGAAGCCTCCACGAGCACCGGGCACACAGCTGCCGCCATGCTGGCAGGGGTTCGATGCGCAGTCGCCCGGTGGGAAACATTGGTAGGTGTACCACTGGTTTACGCACATCAGCCCGTCCCAGCATGGGCTACTCTTACATAGATTAGGGCCACGACAGCCAATCTTCACAGAGGGATCAGTCTTGGAGATGGAGACTGTCTTGTGTTCACCGCTGAATGGGAGCATCTCTCCGTTATATTTCACATAGGCATAACACCCGTCAAAACCTAGAAGCACAGAGAAAGGAGAATTAACTTAAATCGTCTCAGAAATGGTTTGAGTACTGTTTTAAATGCACAAAGTGGTCAGTAACATGTCCTAACTACACACAATGTGATGCCACGACATGCAATAAAAGGTATCTTTTCCAAGTTAATCAGAGGTTTTGTCCTAACTAGAACATAGGCTGTGTCCTTGGCTGGAACAACAATATACAAACTGATTATGTGCTATATTCAAAGTTAAACGTGTCTAATATGAGTTTGAATGTCATTGTGTGGCTTTTATAGCCATACTGAAAGCAACAAATGATAGTTTACCTCAGATCTTGAAAATAAATAAAAGCAAAGGTGTACATTAGAACTGTGAACTCACTATGAATCGCTGGAATCTTGTGTCGCGTGTATTTAGGGCACAGTATTACGGTTTGTTTTTACACCAATCAAACAGACCTGAGTGGACATATTTTTTGACAAAAGCTGCAAACTGCAACAAAATGTATGCTGCAAGTCAATCGTTTGGCTATGTGAGAGACAAGAGCTTCCCCAACACGACAAAGAAATGAGACTGACTTGAAGAAATGGACAATGCTTAGTTTAACGCTACACAGGGAGACATTTTATTTGGGTTTCTGATTGCTGTAGCATCAGCCAATGTAGAACAGAATTCTCCCCCTGGGATACACATCAACAAATCGTCGCTTTTACATCAGCGGGAAGAGAAACAGACTCTTCTCTTCAACACAAGTATCCTGCAAGCCAAAAATGCAACCTTTTAAGACCACGCCATCTGGGAAAAATCTTGATGTCATTGATTCAGACCCGCACTATCATGTTGCTTAACAACGAACCGTCAACAATGTAAATCGATGTTTATTTAATTTATGCCCCATACAAACACAGAACATTTGGTTCTGTTTATTAGAGAGAAAAAGCAGACTGGCCCAACTCAATTTCTCATCCTCTCTCTTCCAGCCCTTGAAACCAGAAATGACATGACCTTACATGCACAAAATATGTTTACCTTAAAATAGTTTGGATAATCTAATTTTATATTTAGATGTTTGTCAGTATAGAGTGGGTTACAACCCAACAGCTCAATTTGACCATCAGCTAGTAATCTTTTGTTCAGAGGTTCCTCGGTAAGGTTTCATTTAAACGTCAACTTTGTTTTATTTTTTCAGGAGATACATCCTGAGATGGACAAATGTTAGTCAATACTTGACAACAGTAAAATGGATAGCAGCTCAGATGATGTTCATAATGAGTGACTTTTGAGTCTTGGTAAATCTGAGCACATTGGTAGTTCATTACTGGTTCATTTCTCAGGAAAAAAACATCTTAGAAGGATGAAAGTTAAAAAAACTAAAATATTTAAAATAAAAATCCCTTTCCTATGGGACTTCACCGAACACATCTTGCTCACCCTGTCTGGATTTCTAATAAATATCCCAGTCTTATCGCAGGCTAAACGGTGTGTCTTTTCTCTCTGTGAGTGCTCTTGTCTGAAGTGTCTACAAGTGAGTGTTTTTAATGGACAATAGCTCTAGCTCTGTGGATTGCTGCACTGTGTAGGTCCTGCAGAGGAAAGTTCAAAAAAACATTTCCTGTTGGCAGCCCGCTGTCTAACCTAGTTAGCACACAAACACGCACCCTTTCTCTGAACCTTCTCCAGTCACTTTCACTCGTAGAGGAAAAACACTCCCAAGTTTTGATTCGTGCACAAAATATGAACGCGTGTGCCAACTATGACATATCCACTGCCTGCGAGTCAGACGTTTCGCATTGGTAAAATTGTTTAGCTCATAATTAAAATAAAATGTCAGTGTCATTTCTGGTGATTTAAAATTTGACATATATTATTGAAAGCAGCTTATAGTACAAATGTCACTGGGATGTTTGCAATGTAGTCTTGCGTTATAATGACACGTATAGCCATCATTATAAGAGGTTATACAGAACGTGGACTGATGGGAACTGACCCGGGCTGGTTCTCTGTTGTGTTGGTAGTGCTGGGACGCCCCCGAGAGACAGCGTGTGCACATCGATCCCTCCGAAGTCCTGTGTATTGTGCAGAATGACTTTCGAGCTGGACTCGTCGATCCGCAGAATGGTGGATGATCCGTTTCTCTGAAGCAGGAGTGTGTGCCACTGACTATCAGACAGAACAACATCTCCCACAATCCTCTCCACTTTACCAGCGACACCAGCATCAGACACGTACTGCAGCAGACCGTTCTTCAGCTGAGACAGAGAGAGAGAAGATCAATGAATGTAATCTAGTAGCAGGATTGAATCTATCGTGTGATGCATTGCCTCATATCAGAGACTATCAGCTCTGTTTAATTAGACAGAATAATATGTATTGAAATATTTTAAATCATGTATTTTGTTTTTTACCCCAAGTGTATTCTGGGATTGCCTTCTCAGTACAGGACACATATGTGATGCTAACTTATTTGACAAAAATAAGTGATTTTAATGTTATTGTAAAAAACTACTAAAACATGTTCGGTAATTGAAATCTAGCTCAAATTAAATATTTGATGGAAAAATTCGACTTAAATCTTAAACTAAAATTAAAAATGCTTCCCTGGCACCTGACTGAAGAAAGTTGTAAAATTACTAAAACTGAAAAATAAATTAAAGTTAAATATAAACATAAAAATATATCAAATGACAAAAGCACAAAAATGTTTTAGCACCTAAACTAAACTTGCTAAAAGTGCTAAAATTAGTAAAACAGAAAAATAAAGTTATAGGAATAGAATAAAAAACAAAATGACAAAACAAAATTATTAACACAAACTACATTTATAAATGAAAAACGGAATATATAAAAATAAAAGCTAATTAAAAACAAATACTATATAATAACAGAGCATCTGACATGCATTTACCTTTAACATTTCAATTATATTCAAAATTTGGGACATTTTGCTAAATTTGGGGCATGCTGTCTAAGTTTGCAGCTCACTATATTTTGTAACAGAGCTATGTAATGCATGTGCTAATCTGACTGATTCATTACAGAAATGGAAAAACAATCTTGTTTGGAAAACGTAGGGGTAACAGAAAATAACTGCAGTGGAGAAGGGAAATGATTTACAGACCTACAAAATCTGGAAAAGGAAAATCTGTCAGAGAACAAATCTGAGATGTGCTGTGAGAAACTGAGAATGTGGTTGTGTCTTTGTGTTTGCGCGGTTTTGAGTAGTAGCTCTCGGAGGCCTCACTAGTCGTCAGCAGCTGCATCGGACGGAGAGGCGAGGGGGAGCGAGTTCAGCCGGTTGGCCGTGAGCCCAGAGCACACTTACCCTGACGGTGGTGTAGTTGGAGCTCTCCTGTGCATGCAGCAGCGTTCCAGAGCCACTGCGTGTGCGGAACTTCAGCTCCAGGCTGCTGTATTCTGGGACGGGTCGGCCGGGGTCCTGCAGCGCTCGTGCCAACAACACATCTCTCTTGTGAGTCTGACTCAAGCCGTAGTCCAAACGACCCGAACCGTCCAGAGATAGAGCCGTATCTGCAGTGATGTCTGAGAGAAACACACAAGGACTCTAGTTTAGACTCAAACAAGGAACTCTTTGCATATTGTGAAAAGTGACAATTCATAACTCTTACATAACATATCTGGTGTTATGTAGACTAGGATTCTGGAGCAATGTGATTTCAGCAGCATATATAGAAATCAAACAACATGCGTTTGACTGATTGATTCTCATGTCATGCCTCTCTACTTTTTTCTCTGCCAATTGGAAAACGCATATTACTTAAATTTAGTCATTTAACAGACGCTTTTATCCAAATCGACTTACAAATGAGGACAATGGAAGCAATCGAAATCCACAAAAGAGCAATGATATGCAAGTGCTATGACACGTCTCAGTTAGCCTAACTGAATAATGTGCATTATTAATTGCATATTCACACTATTTATGTTTTGGTGGAGTCACGCTTTTCAACGTATTACTGACACTACAGGTGAATAAGGTACAATTGTTTTCCCAGTTTATTAATCACAGCAAATCAAAACAAGTTTTCTGAAATAATATATTTAAATATGCAAATGAAGGCATTGTCCAAATTAAACATGCACTCATTTGTGTACATTTCCAGAACCGAACTGTGGATATAGCTAGGTTCAAAATGTGTTTGATTCTGTTGAAATATTAGAGTTAAAGATTTTTACTGTGTGGATCTCGATTTATCACTCCATAAATCAGAAAATACGGTCAACACACAGAAAAAAATACACTTTCAACGTTTTGAGAAATAAAATGTATAAATCAGTGTGAATGATAAAAACCTTCAGAATATAGATAGGAATAAAACTGTAAAATTTGTGTTTGTGAGTAACTAAGAAGCGGAGAAAATACGTCTTGTAATTGAAATTGCAGATGCAAATAGATAAAGTGCAATAGAATTAACACTTAAATGTGTGTTTTGTGTATTACCTTTCCAATAGACTTAAGACATAACCCAAAATCTTAAAATTGACCAATGCATGAATGAACAATAGTTACTAAAATATTAAATTCAATCATTCCAGATATAAAAAACTCACATTTCTCACAGGTGGGTCCAGTGAAGCCCTCTGTACACTGACACTGCTGCCACGACCACATGTCCAGACACGTCCCACCATGTCTGCAGGGCTCGGCAACACACGCGCCCTCTAACCTGGGGCATCTGTGGACGAAAGATGCACAAAAACCTTCAGCGGGGAACACGTCAGCAACACAAGAGTCCATGACTCCAACATTAGCATATATGCAAAAAAGCACCAGTCAAGCATTCTGCACTCAAAGCATTCATTTCAAAGCATCAGTCACCTGAAATAAAATCAACACTATTCAACCTGCTCCAGAAAATTCACAAAAATAAGACTTGGCCAGCTGGAGCCAGCTTTCATCCTGCATTCACAGACGTCCAGAGAGCCGAATGAGCTGTCGTTCAGTGACACAGCTGGCGTTTTGTGTTTGTGTGTTTGGTGACAGACCTGTCTAGGATGCCGTGTGAAGCCAAAGCTTGAGATGGTTCCAGCGGACGTCCATTGACAGCAAACTCCATGATGCACCCAACAAAGTCATGTGTGGCCACCTGACCTCGACGATGCAGGAGGGCTTCGATCGAACGAACACCCCCAACAGACAGACGGTTCGGCTGGACATCCAGGATCCTGAGAGATGAGACAACGCTATCAGACATAACAGCGCAACAGAAGAGAAATGGTCTTTCATCGCTAAAGATAAACCTTTCAAGACAGACTGAGCATAAGCTCTGAGGTTAAGTGATATACACAAGAAGAAATAGCTGCCAATGGGGTCAGAAAAATCATATTGTTTTCCCTTTGAATTAAGATGATTTTCTGACACTATTAGCAGATATTTGTACTTGTTTTAAGCAAAGACAATTTTGGTAAATTTGTCAGAAAACAAGAGTTAATATTTAAAGTAATTTCTTTCTGAAGCAAATGCATCGTGATTCAAGAATGTTTAGACATTTATACTAGAAAAAAGACAAATACTAAGAAAATCAATTTTGCAATGACGCGATTACAAAGAATTGCTTAAATGCTTTACATTTCAATTTTTAAGTGAGATCTGCCAAACATCAACTAATAATTTAATATTTTAATAAAATAAACATATTACCACATATCAATGAAGAATTATACACATATTTTATAATATTACATTTATTATATTTTAAGCTTTTTTTAACAATATTTTAACTTTAAAAAAAATATTTAAATCAAAGTTTGTAATATTGTGAATAATCTTAGACCCACAATTTTGAGACGAGATTTACCAATAGTCTACAATACCAATCAATAAATGTATTTAATAAAGGTTTAGTTTTACGTTGACTATATAAAGTTTGCAATAATGTTATTCATCTCATACTCTGTGGTGAGAATGAATGGTGAAAATAACTTCAGGTCACTTGGCATGTGGTCACTGTTGCGCTCTATATTGGGACATTCAGTAATAAAGAGATGCTATAATGAGTGTAAATGTGTGTTTCTCACCAGTCAGTATGAACAGCCACATTGCTGACCGCACAGTATCCCGGTTCCTGTTCCTCCCCACACAGGTCAACAGTGAGAGACGCCGCCTTTAACACAACAGACAGACAATCAGGTCAGCATGATGTTTGACATGACAGTCTTTATATTGCTGCACTCTACTCTTGCATCTCGAAATAACAATCTCAGAAGTCCATATGCATTTTTAAAACAAAATGAAAACATCTTGGAATTTGAATGACATAAATAAAATGACCTGTACGCATTTGTCAAGTTTGAGCCTACAGAATACTACATGGAAAAAAACGACACCCAGATGCTGGTCAATAAATTACTGTAAGACATTCTACAGTGATCTGTCCTGTCCTCTCGGTGCTTTATGAGTCCCGTGCAGACATTTGGGAGAAAAACATCTCAGAGGAGGAGGTGCAAAGAGTACAGAGGCACTGAGAAGCAGGACTGAAATCAGACAACAGCACGACCTCAGCGTTCTGATAATACAGACACTTCACTTCCGTTATAGAGGAATTTCAGCTTATAAAAAGATAATCCTACACTAACAATGGAAACAAGACGTGTTTGTCTGCTGAAGCTGTTCGAAGTTCTGATACAGACGACTTCCTGCGCGGCTCGAGCGTCTGGCCATCGCATTAATGCCTCCCTGCACTTCAAAAAGACTAAACCAGACCACAGCGCACTCCCTTTTCCAGGAGTCGCACACCGCTGCAAAGCATTTCTAGCAGAGGAAACATTTGCTTTCAGAAACGAGTCTCTAAAATCTCATGCAGCAGAACGTAATTAAATTGTCTTGTTAACTTTGAACATTGAGCAGTGGACTTCTACACGGGTAACAAATTTAGTATATAAAAACATTGTGGGAACATTGTGTTTAGATGTTTCTAAAATGCTGAAATGCCCAGTTTTCTTGATTGATCGTTTTCATGATCGTGAATAGAATGTTATTTAAAGGTTACAAAATGTTTCCTACAACATTCTATTAACTTTATTTTCACCTTAAATGTAGCATTGTTTATTAAAATGTCCAGTTTTCTTGTCGTGATTAGAATTTTTATTTAAGGTTTACAAAAATGGTTCTCAAGGACAAATAACATCATAGGGACATTCCAAGAATGCTGATCTCAGAACATTTTATCAACGTTATGAGAATGTATATCAAATATTAATAAAGTTATAAGAACATTTCATAAATATTACTCGAAGAATGTTTTGTCCATTTATATAACAAAAAAAAAATTAAGTTAGCTGGGGGAAACCATGCAATTAAAATCAGTTTAAACTATTTTGTTTTTGAGTAATCAACAAATTATGTTTATGCTACAAGTTAAGTTCCTCAATGTAGGTTGCTGGTTGAGCATCATCTCATATGTTGTCATAACTCAAAAAGACTGATGCAAACTGTTGCATGAATGTTTTAGTGAGCATCCAGTGCACGACTAGACTGCGATGGTCTGAAAATCTGAAACTGGACCCAGTTGGGGTCAAAAAGCATTTTCAGAGTCTGTGTATTAAATAGATTTGTCTTTGAGCTGCTTTTTTGTATGGTGTTTGGAAACACATGCTGCATGTGGGTGTGCGAGCAGATTTCAACTTTTCTATTTATAATCCATCAACCATCTAAGTTGCAACACACAACGCAGAAACAAGGGAACAGCAAAAACGTGGCCGTCGACCAGCTCTCGATAAACTCCATCTCTCCTGTAAACAAAAAAACCATGAGCTTGAGACAGCGTGCCAAAATCCAACGCATCTGGCTGTGGGGTAAACTAGGACATCTTAACTAAACAAAAGTACCCTTGACTGTCAGAGTTCAGCTCTCTCCACGGGGGAAAACAAGGGGCCATGTATGACTTTAACATCTGCTCAAGCTCACGTCTAGAAAGAAAGGAAGAAAAACGAAAACGGCCCTACAGAACCACCGAAGTGACCCACATCCGCTTCTCCAAACACACAGATCAGGTTCTCTTTATTGCACCGTAGGGGCTGGGTTCTCATGACACACGGCTCTACTCCAAGGCCTTCAGTGAGGCCCAAAACAGACTTACAGCCTATATTTCAGGGAACATTAGTCGAATCCCACAAAGCTGAGGTGTTGCAGTAATGCCGTGCTGAAGTGTTTTTACAAGCCATTTACAAAGAGATTTTATGCAGCAGGTCCAGAAGAGTTAAGCGTTTAGCCTGACATCTCGAAAAAGAATGCATAAATAAAACACAACCACAAACACTTTCATTTGAACCAAACTTGCGAGAACAGAGTAAAACATCTTCGTAACTGATCTGAAGGTTCCTTGCAGACAGATTAATAGACAGATCGAAAGGACTCACCATTCCTGCCCTCCTGGCGATGACTGTATGGAACTGACCGTCTGAGACCCTGATGGTCGTAATGAGCTTGTAAGTGCCACTCCCCAAGTTAAACGAGAACCTCATTGTGCCTTCTAAGATCTCGAGGGCCAGGAACTCTGCCTTGTCGCCAGTCTGGTTGTCATGATTGTACATGAGTAGGGCGTTTTCCTTCAACGTGGCGAACTTGATGTAGATGTAGTTGTTGTTGGGGTCAAGGCTGGGGAACTCCATGTAAGAGAGCTCCTCAAATCCGTAGCTGTTCAGTTCACAGTGCTTTCCAAACACACCTGCAGAGGGAGAGGGATTTATTGTATGTCGGTGGCATAAGAATTTCATGCAGTGAAAAATGAATGACATCCATGGTACAACACGAAATAATACGGTTGAACAATTACCACATTGTGTGTCAATGGACAAATTCACACTGCATTTAATTTTCTGTAATCTACAACACATTTGTTTCTGCATTACAGTCTCACACACAGTGCAGAATTAATAGCAGCAGTTGAAGGACCTTGAACTGGTCCCGGGGCAGAAATTATGACTTACCAAAAGGACAGTGACAGTAATAGCCTTCCACCCGGTTCTGGCAGGAACCCCCATTAAAACAGGGGTTACACTCACAGTAATTGATGATGGAGTCACAGGCTTTCCCTGAATTCATGAAACGACACCAATGAAAACAATGAGGTGAGCATGACACACGAAAATGACTGTTCTCAAATGGGGCTCCCAGAATCCCCTATGTTTTCTTTCTCTCTCACGTCTCTTGTGCACTTCATCTTTCTAATACAAATAGCTCGAAGTCTTACACCTTGTAAACGGACACACATTTCTAAGAAAGAGAAGGTGAAAGTCTTTCATGAAGGTGCATCAGCTGCACTGGCTCTGGGAGACCCATAAAAGAGGTGCTGATATAAAACACACACATATGCTGAAGACTAAGACAAAAACAGAATGACTGTACATACAAATGATCATGCATAAACTTAAGTTGAGTTCTTTCCTTTTCTGCTCCCTGTATGTAGCGCTCTAAGACAAATGGCATGAAGAACAAAAACTCCATCACCGCTAGCAAAACAGGAAGTGTGGGGTTCAGCTGGAGTGCATGCACACTACTGTAAGTCAATAGGTGTAATTCTCTAGCAGCCCCATTTATCTGGGGCCTCCGATGTGAACACATTGCAGTCATTTGTTATGATCAGAATAAAAAAAGAATCGTAATGATTCAGAGCCTGAAAAAAAACATCTGTGTCCAAAAGCTACAACCAACACCTGCCCAAACATAGCCGATGCAAGCTAAAGCTGTCACACATGCTTATTCGAAGGCAAATATTACAGATAGATCCATACTCACATACACCAACTGATCACTGTAATTGTCATCATTACAGATTTTAAAAACTCTGAAATGGCTTGAGTTTGCTAGCTTTACAAATGATCTCTGCATTTAAGAACCCTAACCCAAATTTTTGTTTTTACTTAAACGGTCTTAAAATGGACCAAAGCCAGATGGTCCTTAAACTCAGAGACCTCTTTAGAGTATACAAGCAGTTTAATTGCACAGCACAGGTGAAATCTGAAGGTGGTGTCCTTATTAGGGTGCAAATCAAATCATCTACTTTCAGTACAGTAAACATGACAAGTTGATCTGCATCACAGCTGATACCTCCCAGTCTGTGACCCTAACAGCAAACTGCTTTTGGCAACGGCCACTGTATGCTTGGGCTACAACACCCCTCCAATTACTTAGAAGCAAATATTTTTCTTGGCTAAAAACGATAACAAACTTGTGTGCAAGCTGCGTGAATGCCTTGCCTAAAATCTGTGTTTGCGTTACTGGTATCAAGTAAATAGATGACAGACTGTACCTGCAAATCCAGATTTGCACAGGCAGTTAAAGCCCCCGGGGTAATTCTGGCATAGTGCCCCATTCTGGCAGGGGTTCGAAAGGCACTCGTTGATGTCCCTCTCACAAGCCATCCCAGTGAAACCTTCTGGACAGGAGCAAGAGAATCCGCCAACCAAGTTGTGGCAAGTTCCTCCATTGTGGCAAGGTGTTGGCTGGCACTCATCGATGTCAGTTTCACAAAGGGCACCAGCATAACCTGGCCTGCAGTTACAAGCGTATGGCTGTAGGGGGCCATTTGAGACGAGGATGACTGGGACACTCTCCTCCGTCTTCATGTCTGGGCCAACACCCAGCCGCCTCTTGCAGCTCCCCCCATTTTGACACGGATTGTGGGAGCAGGGATCATAGTCCACAGAGTCAATCTTAACTCCACTTTGTCTATGCAGAATCTCCTTGATGCTCTGGAAGAAAGTGGCGACTCCACTCGGATTGACGTACTGCCCATGACCCCGCTTGATAGCTGCCATCAGGAAAGTGCTGTTTTTTAGTTCAAACACCCCATAGATCTGGACTCCAGTGCCCAAGCCAGCTAGCTGTGAATTGGCGATGCGCAGGAAACTGAGGTAGTGATTGGTAAGGAAGTCGCTGGCGCTTTGGGAGACGACACGTATCAGGATGCTGTTGTCCACTGTGGCATTATTGAATCCGATAAAGAAAACACGCACATGGCTGCTGACAGCTTCGTGGACGCCATCACTGCTACGCACTGATAAATCAAAAGTGCCATCTGTGGAGCGACTGTTTGAGCGGAGCTCACAGGTTTCTGTGGGAATGCTGAAGAGGCCAGCTGCTTGTGGAGTCAGAGAACAGTGGAACGTGTCTTGTATATCTGGATCCTGTGGCTTTACCACCCCCAGTGATCCTCCAGGGAACATATTTCCAAAATAATGCACGTATATCTCTACGGAGCGAGATTCTGAGGGATTATCATTCTGATCATTGACTTTTATGTGGACAGTTCCCGTCGAGGACATCTGAGGAATACCAGAGTCTTTGATGATCACAGAGAGGTAGAAATCACTTATCTGCTCTCGGTCTATCTCTCGGCTGGTGGTCAACTCTCCAGTTGGACTGAGGGTGAAGTAGCTGGATGCTGCTCCAGTGCTGACGAGGCTATAGGAGAACGGTCCTTGATTTGGTGCAAGATCTGGATCACTTGAACTGAGCATCATCACATCTGTTCCTGCCCTCTGGTTCTCCATCACCTCCCCACTTGTAGACTCCAACGTTGGTCCATTATCGTTAATATCCTCCAGGGTCACAATTAAAATTGCACTGCCAGTGGCAGATGGAGAACCCGAGTCAACTGCCAGGACAGTGAGGTTGTACACAGGGACAGTTTCTCGGTCCAGTTCTGATGCTACAGACACCTGCCCTGTCTGAGGGTTGATGGTGAAGGTACTTTTTTCATAGTATGCAGCGATGGCATAGGTGAATCTGCTCCAGCTAGGGACAGAATCCGAATCCTCAGCACTGACAAATGTAATCAGGCCTTCAGGGGATAGTCCCTCATTCACCTGAACATCATAGAGCTCCTGGGTGAATACAGGGGGATCGTTGGCATCCAGAATCGTAATGTTCACAAGCACCTCATCAATATCTGCCCCTCTTATGCTTCCTGCATTCTTAGCTAAGACTTTCAGTGAAATCTTTTCTTCTTTTTCACGGTCAAGCGGTCCTGAGACATATATCTGGCCTGTCTTTTTATTAATGCTAAAACCCCTTTTTCTGCTTCTTCCAAAAATCAAGTAATACACTATGCCATCTTCTCCCAAGTCTCTGTCACTTGCAAACACCTCCCCAATGACTGTGCCTTTAGGTGCTGCCTCTGAAACCTCAAAGTAGTACTGCTTTGACACAAAACGAGGGACGTATTCATTAGCACCTTTCAGCTGAATGTTAACATATGCAAAGCTGCACCGTTCTTCATCTGGAACGTTAAAGGCTTTGACGGTCAGGTGATACACCTGTTTAGCTTCATAGTCTAGGAAACCTTGTGTGGTGATGATTCCTGTGTTGGGATCAATTATGAACAAGTCACTGTCTGATGACTGAATGACGTACGCCATCAGAGCATTTGGCCCTGAGTCTTTATCAGTTGCATTCATTTTTACCACAGTGGTGCCACTGGGGACATTTTCCTGCACAACTGGGAAGTACTCAACAGGGTCGAACACTGGAGGGTTATCATTTACATCAGTAACTAGGACATTAACTGTAACATAGCTAGTCTTGGCAATCCACCCACCATCTGTTGCAGAAACTCTGAGTTCATGCTTCTGTTTTGTCTCGTAATCCAGTGGCTTTGCTATGGATAAAACACCCGTTTGACTGTGAATTGAAAACAAGTCATCGTCATTACCAGAGGATATGTTGTACATAACCAAGCCGTTCATTTGTTTGTCCTTGTCCTTATCTCGTGCTGAAAGTGTGCGGATGGCTGTGCCGACAGTCAGACCTTCAGACACGGTGACTGTTACTTGGTTCTGTGAAAATTCTGGAGTATGATGGTTCTCTTCTGTAACAGCTATTTTGACTGTTGTCTTAGCGGACAGAGGAGGGTTCCCTTTGTCGCTTGCTGTTATTTCAAGCAGGTAAACTTTATTTGTGTCTGCGGTGAGCGAGGACGCTACTGTGACCGATCCAGTTTGTTTATCCAAGCGGAACTTGCTGGAACTGTTGCCTCCAGATACCGCATACTCTATTTCAGAGTTCAGGCCAAAGTCCTTGTTATCATGGGCTGTGACTTTGAGGAGTCTTGTGCCGACCTTTACACTTTTAGTGACAGGGGTAAAGTAAATGGAAGATTCAAACATGGGTGGGTTATCATTGCTGTCAACTACATTTATGATAACTGTAGTTTCGCTCATGAGCGGCCTGGTGCCTCGATCTGAAGCGGTGACGATGAAACTATGACGGTTGACATTGACATTACTGTGGCCACTGGAGTTTTGATACCTGAGCTGCTGTTTAACAAAGATCTCACCAGAGCTGGAGTTGATTCGGAAGTACTCTGTTTGAGATCGGATAAAGTAAAATATTTTACCGTTGAAACCCTCGTCAGGATCTGTGGCAAAGACTTGAGTCACAATGGATCCGACCTCTGTCAGCTCAGGATAGTCCAGGTAATATGACGGCTTGCTAAATCTCGGAGAGTTATCATTCACATCTGTCACAAATATTGTGACGTCTGTGCTAACAGTCCATCCTGAATCGTGTGCTGAGACTTTGGCAATATAGTGGCCCGTGTCCTCTCTGTTTAGTGGCCTACTGATGGTGATGTCTCCTGTGCTGGGGTGGATAATGAAGGGAAGACTTGCGTCGCTGATGGAGTATCGGCTTATAGCGTTAGCTCCTGCATCTTCATCTGTGGTGGTTACTCGAGTAACAGTGAAGCCCACTGGTGCATTTTCAGGTACAGTGGCACTGAAGATTTTGGAGAATCTGGGAGCATTATCATTGACATCCAGCACACTGATCAAGACCTTCACTGCTGTGCTTTTAGGAGGGCTGCCTCTATCCGTTGCCTTCACTCGCAAAGCATATTGAGCGACCTTCTCTCGATCCAGTGGTCGTGTTGTGCGGATTTCCCCAGTTGCCTTGTTGATGCTGAAGCTGTTTTCTTTGTTGCCTTCAATGATGGCATATTCCAGTTGCCCGTTTGGTCCGCTGTCCTGGTCAAACGCTGATACTATAAGCACACGTTGAGGTGAGAGGTTTTCTAAAATCTCAGCATGAAACGGCTCTTGCTCAAAAGTAGGATGGTTGTCGTTAACGTCCAGAACTGCGATCTCTACTTTCTCATAAGCTGAATAAGGGGGAAAGCCTTGGTCACGGGCCTCTATCCACAAGACGTACTTCTCAATATTCTCATAGTCCAGAGGCTTTTTTATAGACAGCTCTCCTGAAAGTTGATCTATGTGGAATGCATTGTCCAGGTTTCCGCTTGCAATGTAGTATGACAAAGTACCTGCCCTGGGTGAAGATCCGGTCACTTTAGTCACAACAGTGTTTGTGGGTTGGTTTTCTGCAAAGGTGAAGGCTTTCTCCTTGATTCTAATATGGGGGAAGTCTCCTCCCATAACGAAGCGAACCGTAACAGTTGTGCTGTCTGTTTTGGGGTTGGTGCCTCCATCTTTTACATGGACCGTGAAGGTGACCTCTGAACTCCCGGTGAGTTTTTCATTGGCAGTGATGGCACCTCTGATGGGGTCTATCCTGAACTTTTCTGAATTGCGTCCAGTGAGCGAATAGTGAAGTTGAGCATTTGAGCTGGAGTCTTCATCTGTTACTGTGACCGCAAAGACCAGAGAGCCTGCAAAAAACAGAAGTGATTAGACACTGATCAGACGGATCAAAACCCAATGAAACCATACACCCCTGACATAGAGGACACACCTGTGGAAGTAGAAGCAGGTATGTGTGTAACATATGGATGATGGTGAAACCGTGGAGGGTTATCATTGATGTCAGCCACAACCACAGACACTGTGGCAGAGCTGGATAGCGGTGTGGGCTGTCCACCGTCCGATGCCACCACCAGTAGCTGGTAACTCGCCCGTGCCTCTCGATCCAGCAAGGAGCTGGTGATGATCAGGCCTGTGGCTGGGTTGATGGAGAACTGACCGTCCCCACCACTGAGACTGTAACTGTAAATCACAAACACAACAGATTCAGTTTATGCATGGAGACGAAACAATGCTATCTGTCAACTACCCACACACATTTGTAACCTTGGACCACAAAACCAGTCTTAAGTAGCACTGGCATATTTGTAGCAATAGCCAACAATACATTGCATGGGTCAAAATTATATATTTTTCTTTTATGCCCAAAAATATTAGGATATTAAGTAAAGATCGTGTTCCATGAAGATATTTTGTAAATTTCCTACTGTAAATATATCAAAACGTATTTTTTGATTTGCAATATGCATTAATAAGAACTTCATTTGGACAACTTTAAAGGCTATTTTCTCAATATTTAGATTTTTGTGCACCCTCAGACTCCAGATTTAAAAAATAGCTGTATCTCAGCCAAATATTGTCCTATCCTAATAAACCAATAGAAAATGTATTAATTTATATTTCAGATTATGTTTAAATCTCAATAAAAAAAAAACTGGTTTTGTGGTCCAGGGTCACATTTATCCCAAGTGACTAACATTGTATTCAAGGTACACATATTATCAGTGCTCGCGTTGCCTTGAATCAAACCCATGACCTTGGCATTAAACTACAGGAAAGCTACATTTTCGGTCAGCAGAGTGTCGGCACCTGCCCCAAGAAAAATTCCTCCTAAGCAAGAGTTTAGAAGTTTATTCGCCAAGTATCTTATCATACGGGCAGCAGGAAGATTAATTCTTTATTCATCTTTTAAATTCTTTCATAATTCCCGCAGTATGTTTTCTCAGCTGTGCATGAGTTAACCAGCCCTGATCAAAAACACCTGATTTGAGCCGTTCCCATGCTGTTTTGAGTTTCAGTGAGGTTCATTTTCGAGCCCCGTGACACAAACTCGTTCTGACAGTAACATGCATACATGGCAACTTCAGAGAGTGAGACGGGAATTCCACAAATTACAGAACAAAGTGTGAAAAACAACCCTGGTGAAAAGACAACAACATCTTCGACCGCCTCACGTCAGTTCACGGTCGGTGAGAATCATGATGTCGCGTCGATGCATAAAGCTGGTTCTGTGAATTAAGAACCGAAGCCCCTCACTGTCCCGCTGCCCCCTACTGGGCTCTGATCTGTCTGTCATACTTCATTATCATCCTCATTAGCATGTTTTTAGTAAAGTGGAACATGCTGCCCCCACATGAGCTCATGCAGGGGCTCTTAAGAGATACATGACTAACAGGTAGTGTGTATGTGTGTGTCGCTAAAAGTTTAAGGACAGAATTTAAAAAAATGTCTCCCAATCAAAAAGAGGCTATACTTTTGAATTTTGACTTCTATAGTATTGTGTATGTGTGCTGTACCTGATCACTCCATTGAGTCCCACATCCGAATCTGAGCTGTTGAGCAACAGGACATCTATTCCGGTGGGCGCATCTTCAGGAATCGTAGTGTGGAAAGACATTGAGCTGAATGATGGAATATTATCATTCACATCACCAACCAATACCATCACGGTACCAGAACTGCTTAGAGATGGCGTTCCTACAAACACAGGAGAAAAACAAGTTCATCTATATAAGTGTGTGAAGCAGAAATGAGTCTGTGTTGCATGTTCATCTACGACTTAATTCCAGGGTCCAAAATTAACACTCGCCAAGTGCCAACTGTGAGAAACTGGCTTGCAAATAATACATTACGCGCTAGTTAGCTGGTAACATTGTTAGAAGTTGCAACATCATAAGGAGTAATAATGATAGTCCGACACTCACTGATGTAAACAAATGAGTGATTTAAATCAAAGACACTTAAACGTCTCCTAAAGAAAACTTCGTAACACTTTACTTAAAGCCTTTATGTATACTGCATTATAAAAGTAGTTATAATGCATTAATTATGCCTTGTAATGCACCTTGAGATTGTATTTTGTACAAACCATGAATATTGTAACCACAGTTAATACTTTATAACACTTATAAATTCATTGTTACACTATGTATTTTAAATTTGGTAATAGTTATTTATGACAAGACATAATTTATTAAAATGCACACTGTGAATAATTACATTGCATTATACACTGTAAAAAATAAAAAGTTGAGAAAACAAAGTTTAAGGCAACCAGTTTCAGGAAATTTTTGAGTTTTGTCAACTTTTTTTTTCAACAAAAGGTGAGAAACTCAAAAATCTCCTGAAGCTGGTTGCCTTAAAAGTTTAAGTTTTCTCAACTTAACTCTTTATGTAGGCTTTAAGTAAAGTGTTACCAAAATTTCTGTCAAATCTCACTTCTTTTCCTTAGAGAAATATTTTACATCAGAATTTTATCCAATACTTTAAACACCCACTCACGAGGAATATGCCTCATTTTAAGCCAACAAAATGTAACAAATTCATGATTTTTGTTTAAGATACAGTTTTATTCAGTCTTATCTCAAATTTGAAAGTGACACAATTACCTGCGCTGATATATATATATATATATATACAATTTTAGCCAAGGCAACATTGTTTCGACAAATAAAAACGACCAATACAAAACTAAAACCAAAACTGAATTTTACACCTTAAAATTCAAACCTGAACATTCAAAATCTAAAAAAAAACCTACAACACGAAAAATATTTATAACAGAAATTAGAAGAACATGCATGAGAGAAAAGTTTAAATAAATGCAAACCTATACAAAGTCTTTAAGATCTAAATAAATGAACGTATTGTATAACTTAAATACAGTTTGGTGAGTGTTACAGATCACTGGGCTTCAGCAGGTGTGACGAGTTGAGCTTGGACACTCTTAACTCATTAAACACAGATGGTTTGATATTCTAGCAGCACAGATTAACTTCTCAATCTGAAACATCTCTGCTGAAATCCTGAGCTGGAGTCGGTGCCATCTGTTCAGCACTAATCTCTGACTCACCGCGTCTCACACACTCAGGAATCTTTAAATATACAGGGATCGATGCAGGGGGCGGCATGCTTTACAGATGTAATCCTGCTGTTTAAAACAGAACGAATGCTACTTTCAGCAGAAATCAAACCGCAGTGATGAGAAGTGGCCTGATGGTATCTGAGGAGATCGTGCTAAATGACTAGCAGTGATTCTAATATCTGCCCCCTCTCGCCACGAATGAATGTGATTAAAATGAATATGCTCCGTGCATAAACTCAGCCTCTGATAACATCGTGCACTTCTACAGCACGGCAGAAAATCCTGCTCGTAAAAACAAAAGCCAGAGAGAAGAAAAATGGCTGCAGATTTTCCCCCGGCCTGCAAGCAATCTGAGGCGCTTTTCAGAGCGTGTTGTTCCTGCAGGCCTCCAGCAGATCAGTGTAACTAATAACACATGCTAATAAGCTGTTCGCACACGCTTTAATCGCCTCATCCTCACTGCGAAGACAAAGAGATTAGCATGGTGTCAGATTAGCATTTATCTGATGAGCACAAGGAAATGTCTCTGTGTGTGTGTGTGTGTGTGTGTGTGTGTGTGTGTCTGTTGTGTGTGTGTGTGTGTGTGTGTGTGTGTGTCTGTCTGTGTGTGTGTGTGTGTGTGTGTGTGTGTGTGTGTGTGTGTTGTGTGTGTGTGTGTGTGTGTGTGTGTCTGTGTGTGTGTGTGTGTCTGTGTGTGTGTGTCTGTGTGTCTGTCTGTGTGAGTGTGTGGGGTGTGTGTGTGTCTGTGTGAGTGTGTGTGCGTGTATGTGTGTCTGATTATTGTATTGATGGAGTGTGTGTGTGTGTGTGTGTGTGTTGTGTGTGTGTGTGTGTGTGTGTGTGTGAGTGTGTGTGTGTGTGTGTGTGTGTGTGTGTGTGTGTGTGTGTGTGTGTGTGTGTGTGTGTGTGTGTGTGTGTGTGTGTGTGTGTGTGTGTGTGTGTGTGTGTGTGTGTGTGTGTGTGTGTGTGTGTGTGTGTGTCGTGTGTGTGTGTGTGTGTGTGTGTGTGTGTGTGTGTGTGTGTGGTGTGTGTGTGTGTGTGTGTGTCTGTGTGAGTGTGTGTGCGTGTATGTGTGTGTGTGTGTGTGTCTGATTATTGTATTGATGGAGTGTGTGTGTGTGTGTGTCTCATTCAGAGCTGAAACAATGTGACCCGTGTCTGACGAGAGGATCCAGAGAGAGCGTCTGCTGTCTCACACAGTCTAAGACCGAAACACATATTTACTTTATCTAAACGGATACAGTTCATAGACTTCTATTGTTTTATAGAGAGCTAGTTATACATACTGAAACCAAACCCTAAGAAAATGTTTTTACCATTAAAAACATATTATAAAATATGTTTTTTTTTTTTTTCATTTATTTTACTTTTTTACTTTACTTTACTAGCCTGGTTCATTTGCCTGCTGTGAAAGCAAAACTTTGCACATTGTATTAAAAAATACTTGTATCATTAAATACATTTTAACTAGCATTTCTGGATTTGTTGAAATATCTTTGAAATGTATTTGAAGCAAAACGTAATAATTGTATAATTTCACGCATTAGCTCCCATAAAACTCTCAATGACCAATATATGTCTTACAGCGTTTATTCATCTCTATTTATGTTTGTTCATGTAAATGCATTACATATTCAAATCAGAGGTTGTATCTGTTAACATTAAAACATTACATTTACAGTTACATTCATGCATTTAGTGCTTTATATAAAGTGACATTGATAACATTATTTCAGATTATAATATTGTTTTAGAAGTATATTCATTGTTAGTTCGTGTAACTCAGGTCCATTAATTAATATTAACGCACGCACGCACACACTCTCTCACACACTCTCTCACACACACACACACACACACACACACACACACACACACACACAGCACACACACACACACACACAACACGATCAAACACACACACAGACACACACACATGCACAAACACACACACACACACACACACACACACATGCACAAACACACATGCACAACACACACACACACATGTACAAACACACATGCACAACCACACATGCACAAACACACACACACACACACACTACACACACATACACATGTCACACACACACACATACACATGCACAAACACGCACACACACACACACACACATGAACGTGACAGGTCTCCATTACTCATCATTAATCAGACGTCTGATCCGGTTAATGAGATCAGTTAAGGTCTGTGTTCCTGCACATCAACATCTCTCTTCAGCTGTCTCTCAGATTTAATACGTCCAGTTGTATGACAAACAACTTCCTTATTTACACCCGTGGCACACATAAACACTGTGAAACCACGTATGTTTGCGGAGTGGATGAGGAGAGACCCCTCATATGATCGTAAAGTGCTTTGGCTTTACAGCAATACACAATAAAGCACTATATACAGTAAATGCCTCATTTATTCAATTATTCAATCAATCAATATCAACTACAATCTTTTCCATATTTATTATTCACAGGTGTTTTACTGGTATTTTAATGTTGCATTTCCTAGACCCATATGTCATTTTTCTACTGTTCAACATTTACAGTAATATTCTGTTTTAATAAGAATTTCACTTTTGAATTTATAGAATGTATCACTTTATGAACACAACATGAGTTTGTAGCTGCTTAAGAGAGAGTTAAATAAGTTCAGAGAACGTTCCCGTTAATTAATGAAATGTTACTTTTAAATGTTCTCAGAATGTTTCATATTTTAAATGTAAAAAAAATCATAATAAAAAAATGATCTTCTTGGATGTAAACATTGAGAAAAGGAGAATTACGGGAATCTTTAATTGTATTGTTGTGCAAACATTATTTGAACCGTGCGGAACAATTACCCAACAGTTATTACAAGTGATGTCAATGTTAGGAGAAACATTCTTAAAATACCGTTTATGGAACATACTTTAGTAATATTTGATACACATTCTTGTAACATTGAGAGAAAACATTCTGAGATCAACTTGGAACGTTCTTATTATGTTATTTGTACTCGAACATTCCAAATATTGAGAAAATCTCCTTTAAAGTTGTTCAAATTAAGCTCTTAGTTTTGATATATTTACAGTAGGAAATTGACAAAATATATTAATGGAACATGATCTTTACTTAATATGCTAATGATTTTTGGCATAAAAGAAAAATGTATAATTTTGACTCATACAATGTATTGTTGGCTATTACTACAAATATACCCCAGCGACTTAAGACTGGTTTTGTGCTCCAGGCCAGGGTCACAAATGTTAAATAGTCATTTGAAATAAAAAATTAATAAATCAAAAGATACTTTAAATGTTAAATTAGAACCACCAGTAGGTGTCAGCAAGTCACTGATAAGAGAGTCATTGCGATTGAACAATCATTTAAACGGTTAATACATTCAGGAACAAAACACGTCATTGCTCAGAGTCAGAGACGCAAAACTGTGTATGGTGGCTGTGTTTGGAATTATTTTTGTTGTCGAAATAGAGCAAAAACAGGCAATATGGTGTCTAAACGCAAGTCCTTAATTAACTTCTTGTTTTTTAACTGTTGTAAAAAGCAAAACTACAAGATGTAATCTATAATCATGTGCTTTTTTAAGAAAAACGGCATTCATCATGATGTTGACTTACTACTTAAATTATATAAATATATACGTTAGGTCTTCATTTTCAATATTTAACGTGATCCGTTAAAGCATTTTAACTGTGTTCCTGCACAGTCAACAAAGCTCTTCAGCTGCATGCGGATTAGTCTAATCTAACGTTACTAGATTTCACGGCACAATTTTAGTTTTATCGGTTGGCAAAAAACTGATAATGTAATTCGCACATCGTTGAAGAACAACAACTATATGATCTCAGATGATATGGCACACCCTGCACCACTCAATTAAACACTATTACAAAATCCTTTTTAATCGTCAAAGCTTCATTCTAATCACCAATGCAATGATGTAAGTATTTACCTTACGTTACCTCTACATGCTTGGAAGGGGATGTCGAGATGTTATAAGCTGCTAGTTTGGTCTCCTAGGTAAAACATTAACAGTAATATTTTTTAATGAATATGCCAGGGTTATTCATTTCCTTCGAGTTCAACTTCAAGCATGATTTGTAGGGCTGCTTTTGTTGAGTTACTGCACCATAACCTTCCCTAAGTCTGCATGTATTGTTGATTTTAGCGCCAGTTTCTTTTCTGCCCATTATTAAATGCAAAAATTCCACGGAGCGATTTTTTTACTCAGTAACGAATGTGTTTTAAAATGTAGCGAAGGTAGAATACTGGACACAAATGTATATTAAGTAAAAGTAATTTAACCGATAAGAAAAATTACTCAAACAGTTATTACACAAAGTGAAATACTCAATTACAGAACGCGAGTAAATCATTTTAACTTTCCACCTCTGGTAATATTTGATACACATTCTT
>CM049831.1:29841267-29858767 GCA_027422435.1 Schizopygopsis pylzovi | reverse complement strand
CTGTGTAGGACCTTCGTCAGCTGGCTGATCAGCTAAACCAGGGGTGTCAAACTCAGTTCAGTCCAGTTTTGTTCCAACCCTTCTCCAACACACAAACCATGTCGTTTTCAAATAAGCCTGAAGGACTTGATTAGCTGGATCAGGTGTGTTTAATTAGGGTTGCATCTAAACTCTGCAGGGCTCCGGCCCTCCAGGAACTGAGTTTGACACCCCTGAGCTAAACCGTCTTAGACCAGCATATCACCTGGTTTAATCTGTCTTGTTTGAGCAGAATGAGACCATCAGGGGTGAAAAGAGTGACTAAGATGTAATATTTTAAACACTTTATTATGCTTTTTATGGTGATCTCATGGATAATGAGCCATGCTTCAGTTTAGAGGACGATTTATGCCACCTGATGGAAAACAAACACTTTTAAATCATGATATTACCACTATAACCAGTATATGATGCAAAGAATCACTCATTAGCTTAAATGCCATTCACTCACCCTAATATAGTTCAGATCCACTCACTTAATCATACGTGTTTGTCACTCTTGAAACATTGCAATATATGTGCAAGTCGGTCCTCTTAAAAGCATGACAAACAAAACTTTAAATTGAATGTATTATATACAAGAAGTGAGCAAACTCTTGTTAAAATCAATGAATGTAACTACACACTGCATAGTGAATCTCTTATTTACACTGTCAATGCTTTGTATGTTGAGGATTTGTGAGAATAGAAGTCAAATATACGCAAATCACACAAATGACCTATTTTGGATTCAAAATGACAAATTTCACCAAAAGGTGACACGTTTTTTTGTAACTAAACAGATTTAGTATACCCAGCCAACAAGTTCTCTTTCACTTATGTCTTTTTAAAAGTCATAGAAATGTTAGGACAAAACTTCTTAAAGTAATGTTTATGGAATGTTCTTATATCTTTATTAATATTTGATTCTCATAATGCAGAGAGAAAAAAGTTCTGAGATAAACATACTTGAAACGTCCTTATGATGTTATTTGTACTTAAAAAAGTTATTTGGGGTGAAAATAAAGTTACTAGAATGTTGTAAGAAATGTTTCTGTAATCTTTAAATAATGTTCCAAACATGTCAGAAAACAATGTTCCCACAACGTTTTTTACAAGCTGAATGTATCTAGTAGTAGTTAGCAATTGTGATTCCATGTGTTCTTTGCTCATTCTCACACAGGTCTCATTCTGTGTTTTAGGTCTTTAAAACGCCTCGTTTGGGTTCAGCATTGGTTTGTGTGAGACTCTGGCGCTGACACACCCGAGGAGCCGTGACTCCAGCTCATTGCCCTCTCAGGTGAGGTTTGTTTTGACTCAGACATTGGAGACCACCCTCACTATGTCATTTAGCCGTGGCATATTACTTTCTGCGTTTACACTCGGTCACCCTGCGCTGGGAAGCCCGAGCCCAATTCACGCCCAGCATTTATCATTCCAGCTCCGCCGTCTAACACGCAAGCCCTTCCAGTTACAGAGCGCGCTTTGTGCTGGAAATTTGGTCTCTCATTTCTGCATGTTAAAGCAAAAATTATAGATGATATAGAACCAAAGCCGCCCAATCTAATGAGATCAACTAAATCTATCAGCAATTTCTCACTTATGTCGTAATTACACGTTTGTTGCATCGGACACTTGCCTATTAAATCTTAATAGAGCCAAAATGTACTGAAGATATTTAGATACTGGATTTACAATATCCAACAGATTTTGAACAAATTGTAACGTCACAACTGTATAAACAATCTAATCAATCTCAGTCAAATAAACACAGTGTAAAATACAGACACTATACATCAAATGGTTATTGAGATACATAAATATACATGACTGTAACAGCAAGAGGAAGCAGTGCTAATGTTGTGGGAAAAACGAATAAGACTTAACAGTGACTGTTGACAAATCAAAAACTCATTCCTGGGTCAGTCCTGGCATTCGGTGGCTTCTGTGTCCCTGGTAAAGACCATTAACTCATTTTTTTAAATCTTGTTTGTCCTTGGCCATGTTTGGCCTTCCATTTCATAGATTTTGTTTCATAAATTCTTACATTTATTTTCCTGATCTTGACCT
This sequence comes from Schizopygopsis pylzovi, assembly GCA_027422435.1. Lineage (NCBI taxonomy): Eukaryota > Metazoa > Chordata > Actinopteri > Cypriniformes > Cyprinidae > Schizopygopsis > Schizopygopsis pylzovi. Next base: position 29,856,679 of record CM049831.1, on the reverse strand, counting down.
GGATAATTTTTCAAATATTTCCCAATCATGATTACACAAAAAGTTGTTTTGAAAATTATATATATATTTATGATACACAAAATACACTGAATACCAAGAAGGACCCCAAAATATGATGTCAGAAGCTGTTTATGACTGATTTCCGTCTAGATAACTCTGCCTCTTTAGTTCATCTTTCATGGGTCACTTTGTGAAAAAGCGTCTGCTAAATGCAAGATTGTAAATGTATTTACACTCATTTTGATAACATAAATGTAGGGTACTTGTAAGATGTTACAGGACATTTTTTCTCTTCTGTTTTATAGATTTTGTTTCATAAATGCTTACACTTTTCGAAAAATCATTTCTCAAGTGTTTTCCCCAATCATGATTACAAAAAAAAGTAGTTTGTTTTACATGTAAAAACAATTTTTTTATGATGTCCAAAAGGCACCAAATACCAAAAATGACCCAAATATATGATTTCAGAGGCTGTTTATATTCAGTTTTTGACTAGTCCCTTTTTAATAAGTCACTTTAAGAAAAAGCATCTGCTTAATGCATGACTGTAAATTTATCATTTCTATCGTGACAATTCTTGGAAGATTTTAGCATAGTAATGACTACAACAATGTTTAATGTATTTGGTCTTAATAATGTATTTAGGTATTTGGTCTTGGTAATGCATTTTGGTATTTGGTCTTGGTAATGCATTTTGGTATTTGGTCTTGGTAATGCATTTTGGTATTTGGTCTTGGTAATGCATTTTGGTATTTGGTCTTGGTAATGCATTTTGGTATTTGGTCTTGGTAATGCATTTTGGTATTTGGTCTTGGTAATGCATTTTGGTATTTGGTCTTGGTAATGCATTTTGGTATTTGGTCTTGGAAATGCATTTTGGTAATTTGGTCTTGGTAATGCATTTTGGTATTTGGTCTTGGAAATGCATTTTGGTATTTGGTCTTGGATATTCATTTTGGTATTTGGTCTTGGTAATGCATTTTGGTATTTGGTCTTGGAAATGCATTTTGGTAATTGGTCTTGGAAATGCATTTTGGTATTTGGTCTTGGAAATGCATTTTGGTATTTGGTCTTGGTAAATGCATTTTGGTATTTGGTCTTGGTAATGCATTTTGGTATTTGGTCTTGGTAATGCATTTTGGTATTTGGTCTTGGAAATGCATTTTGGTATTTGGTCTTGGTAATGCATTTTGGTAATTGGTCTTGGTAATGCATTTTGGTATTTGGTCTTGGAAATGCATTTTGGTATTTGGTCTTGGAAATGCATTTTGGTATTTGGTCTTGGTAATGCATTTTGGTATTTGGTCTTGGTAATGCATTTTGGTATTTGGTCTTGGTAATGCATTTTGGTATTTGGTCTTGGTAATGCATTTGGTATTTGGTCTTGTAATGCATTTTGGTATTTGGTCTTGGAATGCATTTTGGTAATTGGTCTTGGTAATGCATTTTGGTATTTGGTCTTGGAAATGCATTTTGGTATTTGGTCTTGGATAATTCATTTTGGTATTTGGTCTTGGTAATGCATTTTGGTATTTGGTCTTGGTAATGCATTTTGGTAATTGGTCTTGGTAATGCATTTTGGTATTTGGTCTTGGTAATGTATTTTGGTATTTGGTCTTGGAAATGCATTTTGGTATTTGGTCTTGGTAATGCATTTTGGTATTTGGTCTTGGTAATGCATTTTGGTATTTGGTCTTGGTAATGCATTTTGGTATTTGGTCTTGGTAATGCATTTTGGTATTTGGTCTTGGATATTCATTTTGGTATTTGGTCTTGGTAATGCATTTTGGTATTTGGTCTTGGAAATGCATTTTGGTAATTGGTCTTGGAAATGCATTTTGGTATTTGGTCTTGGAAATGCATTTTGGTATTTGGTCTTGGTAATGTATTTTGGTATTTGGTCTTGGAAATGTATTTTGGTATTTGGTCTTGGAAATGCATTTTGGTAATTGGTCTTGGAAATGCATTTTGGTATTTGGTCTTGGTAATGTATTTTGGTATTTGATACAGAGCTGTGAGTATTTAAGACATACTGCTACTACATAAAATAGCATATAAAATAACCCATAGTAGATCTATACAGGTGGAGCTGGGGAAGGTGGAGGGTTTCAGGTGGAAGAACTCAGAAAGAGCACCGCAAACTTCTCAAGTGAATGCTGACCAGCCAATTAAATGTAATGCAGCAAGTTCATTGGCTGCATATGCAACATGTACCAATCAGCTTGTGCTGAGTAGTAGCTCTGAATATCATCAGTTAACATTAACGACCCATCAGCCAGCGCCATCTACAGTTTCATGACAAAACATGGCATTTACGATAATTTTGGTACCATAAATGTAAGATGTTTTTGAACAGCACCTGAATGACATTTTTGTGTTCAATTTCATAGATTTAGTTTCACAAATGCTAATATATTTTTCAAGTATTTCTGCCAATTTTGATTACACACTGTCAATTTCCAACTGGTTCCTCTTTTATAAATCACTTTGGAAATAGGCATCTGCGAAATGCATGATTGTAAACCTATTTACGATAATTTCAATAGCATAAATGCCGTGCACTTGCCTGTAGGATGTTCTTGGGCAGGTTTCCTAAGTTCTCCTGTACGCTGACGCTGTACGGCGAGAGCTCAAACACAGGCGTGCAGTCGTTTATGTCCAAAAGCACAATGTTAACAGTTGCACGATCCACACGAGGGCTGCTGCCACGATCCGCCGCCTGCACCAGCAGAGAATACGCCGAGCGCGTTTCGCGATCCAGCAGCTTTGCCACTGAAATCACTCCCGTCACCGAGTCGATCCGGAAGTCAGAGTTAGCGTTCCCCCCGGCGATGGAGAAGCGTATCTGGCCATTGGTTCCCTCGTCAGCGTCGCTGGCGAACACCTGCAGGACGTCGGCGCCGCTGAGCATGTTTTCCTCGATCTCGATGTCATAGATGTTCTGCGAGAAGCTAGGTGTGTTGTCGTTCACGTCCAGCACGATCATCGTTACCTCCATGCTGGAGGAAAGCGGCGGCTCGCCTTTATCTGTAGCCATGATGGTCAGAGAGTAATTGGCCATCTCCTCACGGTCCAGTTCGCCAACCAGAATCACGCCACCGTCGATGTTCCCGATGCTGAACTTATTCCCAAAAGGCCCTTTGAGGGAATATTCCACGTAGCTATTGGGGCCGCTGTCGGCATCGGTTGCTTGCGCTGTTAACACTAGCGTATCCACTGGCGTATTCTCTTGAATATACGCTGTGGTTTGCGATGTGAATGTGGGCGGGCAGTCGTTGACATCTAGGAGGATGATTGACACCTGCGCAGTGCTGGTGAAGCGGGTCATCGGAGGCAGTGCCAGGTCGTTAACAGTGATGACGAGGTTGTAAAACGACTGCGTTTCCCGGTCCAGAGCTTTCCTGGTTTGTAAGACGCCAGCGTTTGTGATGGTGAACTGCGACTGCGGGTCTCCTGAAGCGATAGTGTAATGCAGCTCCGCATTCGACCCTGGAAAACAACACTAGTGTTATTATATTTAATCAGGTTCACACTTCTGCTATGGTAGAAAACATAAATGATGTTTAAAAACATTGAAAAGTGGCAACATACAGAAAATTAATGTTGCTGATAACTGTATATATGAAAAATAACAATATTTGTGTGGATATGCAGTTTTATGAGCGGGGTTTCCAAAAATGGGAAATGTATTAAATCATAACAATGTAAAATAAATAAATAAATAAAGATAATATTTTATTTGTTACTTGTATGTTATGTGACAATCAAGGTTGTTATCATTAACTAAAACTAACCAACTGAAATAAAATTTAATTTTTTTTTTAAATGTTTATGCATTTAGCAGACGCTTTTATCCAAAGCGACTTACAATTGCATTCAGGTTATACATTTTCATTAGTATGTGTGTTCCCTGGGAATCGAACCCACAACCTTTTGCGCTGCTGATGCAATGCTCTACCACTGAGCCACACAGGAACACAAAATTAAATAAAATACAATATTAGATGAAAAATAATTGTATATATAACCACTGTCATAGTTTTTATTGATATTATGAATCATTTTATATTTTATATTGTGTTTGTATTTTTATTTTACTTCTATTAATTTTGTTTGCAATTTTGTAATTGTTCTTTTTGTAATTTTTTAGTAGTTTTTGTTTTTATCTATATAGTTTTTATATTTTAGTTATTTTAGTTAAATTAAATTAAATTAAATTAAGCTAAACATGAAGTTAAACTAAATTAAAATGAGAAATTCTGCCTTGGCAACTAGCTGAAATAAAACATTTTAGATATTTCATTTTAATTTATTATTTAAACTGAAGCACTGAAATTAAATACAAATTAAACCTAAATAGAAATAATAATACAAAATAATAAAAATGACACAAAAACAAAAAAATACACAAAAACATAAAAATGATACAAATTAAACTAAAATTTAAAACAAAAAAATACAAAATATTCAAAATATTATTTAAAATGATAATAGTATATAAATACAAATAGCATGTTCTCATCATCAGAGAACCGTGAACATGCAAATGTGAAATAACTGAAATATCAGAATAAATATATAAAGTCAATAATCAAGTATATATTAAAATATGACATAATTAAGTTAATATTAATATTACATTTCAAATAAATAAGTAAAAACTGACAAAAAGTTTGGGAAACTACATTTGAGCATTGTGTTGTTAGTCGGTTATTAAACAGAAATAAAAGTCCATTGACTTTGACTGTAAAACAGCGCGGCGTGAAGAGAGCTCTCTGCAGTATACCGTGTGTTTGTGCAGCCGTGTTACAGTACAGTGAGTGTGTGATACGGATCTGCTCCTTTCACAGTAAATGAGCTCTAATTGAGCGTCTGTAATGCTGGCCACTCATGTGGAACCACTCTACTACACACGCAGGGGTCAGAGGTCAGGGGTCAAGAGGCTCTATCAATGATGTCTTGCTCTTGTATCGTCAGAAAGGCGTCTAGGACAGTATGTACTCACGAACACGCTTACAGAAGAGCGGGAGGAAAAGCCACCGGCACAAATGTAGGTCAGCCTAACCACATTAGAGTCTGAGACATGGATCTCACAGAAACATGTGCGGCTCAGAATCCAGCCTGCAGCTTCTTTGTGCTAAATATCTGCTCTTCTTTATTTTTATTCATTTTGATATGAGCCAGACATGATTTAGTGAGATTCATCCAAACACTGCCTGTAACTAACCGCAGTCTGAACTAGACTAGACGAGCCTGAGTCTAAATATGCTGAATTTAAATGAACAAAGGTACTTTTTCTGTTGTAGACAACCACATAAATGTTGTTAATACAATTTCATTCAGTACAATAGAAAAGTATTTTATTTCTATAATATTAGCATTTGTCAACATTCTTACACTACAATTAAGATAAAAATTAAGTTCTTAACGAGAACTAGTTGACACGCAGTTGAAAATTAAAGAGAACTAGTTGACACAGTTGCAAATTAACGAGAACTAGTTGACACGCAGTTGCAAATTAACGAGAACTAGTTGACACGCAGTTGCAAATTAACGAGAATTAGTTGACGTAGTTGCAAATTAACGAGAACTAGTCGACACGCAGTTGCAAATTAACGAGAACTAGTTGAAACACAGTCACAAATTAACGAGAACTAGTTGTCACGCAGCTGCAAATGAACGAGAATTGGTTGACATTCAGATGCAAATTAATGAGAACTAGTTGACACGTAGTTGCAAATTAACGAGAACTAGTTGACACGTAGTTGCAAATTAATTCTTGACACACAATTGCAAATTAACGAGAACTAGTTGACACGTAGTTTCAAATTAACGAGAACTAGTTGACATGTAGTTGCAAATTAATTCTTGACACGCAGTTGCAAATTAATGAGAACTAGTTGACACGCAGTTGCAAATTAACAAGAACTAGTTGACAAACAGTTGCAAATTAACGAGAACTAGTTGACACGCAGTTGCAAATTAACGAGAACTAGTTGACACGCAGTTGCAAATTAACGAGAACTAGTTGACACGCAGTTGCAAATTAACGAGAACTAGTTGACACGCAGTTGCAAATTACCGAGAACTAGTTGACACGCAGGTGCAAATTAACGAGAACTAGTTGACATGCAGCTGCAAATTAACGAGAACTAGTTAACATGTATTTGCAAATTAATGAGAATTAGTTGACACGCAGCTGCAAATGAACGAGAACTAGTTGACACGCAGCTGCAAATTAACGAGAACTAGTTAACATGTATTTGCAAATTAACGAGAACTAGTTAACATGTATTTGCAAATTAATGAGAATTAGTTGACATGCAGCTGCAAATGAACGAGAACTAGTTGACACGCAGCTGCAAATTAACGAGAACTAGTTACACGTATTTGCAAATTAACGAGAATTAGTTAACACGTATTTGAAAAATTACTTATAGTTAGTAGAATATCTAAAGTGGACTAACAAAATAAAGTGTTACCCAATATTTTTCTGAAGGGAACTATGAGCAGCTCAGGCAGATCTCAGAAATGCGTTATGAGTTGCGAAGCGTCTTACCGTGGTCTGCGTCGGCGGCGCTCAGGCTAAGCACGGTCACTCCGGGAATCACGCTCTCCAGGACCGAGCTGCTGTAGACGGAGCTGTTGAAGCGCGGCGGGTTATCGTTGACATCCAGAAGGTTGAAGTAGACTCGTACTGAGCTGGACAGACCGCCGCCGTCCCGGGCCTGCACCGTCAGGATGAAGTACTGCTGAGACTCGTAATCTAGCGCTCGGCTGACGTTAAAAACACCGGTGACCGGGTTCAGGAGGAAGGTGGCATCCTCATCATCCTCCTCTATAGAGTACGTGATCTCGCCGTGTGATCCCGAGTCAGAGTCGCTGGCCAGAATCGCCGCCACGATCGAACCTCGATGGAAAACAATGACAGAAAATGAGTGATTATGCAACAATTTTCACTGACCACAGTCAAGCAAGGGAGTTTTAGTGCAATGTGCTTGCTTTGATTCTATGATTACTAGCATCATGGGTAATGTAGTTTTTCACTGAGAATTCTGCTGTTCAACTTGATTGTTTAAAATATACGAACTCGGATAAAGAAATGATTGATTCAGTCAGTGTGGAAGAACTTGACTGGTCTGGTGTGATTTTAAATGCAGACATTGAGCCAAAAAGTCATCAGCAAACACCAATGACTTGTGCATATACACTTTATGGATAAAAGTATTTGTTCTTTAGAACAAAAAAAAGGTACTTCCAAAACTGTGGCAACAAAGATGGAAACATAATTCATGTATTTAAAAATTGTATTTCCACCTCAGTTGCAACAGTTTTGGAAGAGTCTGAAATGACTGTACACATGTGTACAAGTCATTGGTGTTTGGTGATGAGTTTTTGGCTCAAGATCTGCATTTAAAGTCAGAGCAGACCAGTCAAGTTCTTCCACACTAACTCAATCAATCATTTATTTTTGAGCCTTGCCGTATACACAGAGGCATCGTCATGTTAGAATAGAAACGGCTCCCAACTGTTGCTATAAAATTACAAGCACACAATTCCCGAGAATATCAAAATATGCTTCAACATTAAGATGTGTACTCATGGAAATTACTAAAGTAGTCAAACCTGTTCAATAGAGGCAATATAGTATATATGTAAACAAACTTTTATTTTGAATCGATTAATCGCAATTAATCGTTTTGCACCCTAATAGACAGCGATCAGAACTGAGCGATCTGTACCTGGACTGGTGTCCTCGGGGATGTCGAAGGAGTAGACGTTGCGTGAGAAGTGTGGCGCGTGATCGTTGATGTCGCTGACCGTGATGTTGACTTGGACGTCGGAGGACTGCTGGCCGTCGTCGGCTCGCACCAGCAGCGAGTATTTGGATCTGCGCTCGCGGTCCAGACGCCGAGTGGCCGTCAGCTCGCCGGACTCGGGGTCGATGCGGAAGCTGTCGTCTGCGCCGCTGATGATGGCATACGTCACCAGAGCGTTCGCTCCCTGCACACAAACACGGCTTCAATCAAAACTCATTCAAACTGGAAACAAGCCCACTGCCAGATATTGTTTTCTTGTTTTAAGCAAAAACACACTTCATTTTGATTCATTTTTCAGCAAGATTTAAGAAATAAAGTAAATGTAATGTCGGTAAATAATGTCACACATTCACATATTTAACTGAAATAAAATATAAATATTACAATTAAAATTAAAATTAAATAAAAATAAAACAACTAACAAATAAAACTAACTGAAACAAATACAATATATATATATTTGTTTCAGTTAGTTTTATTTGTTTTCAGTCATTTCAATGCTTCAATGTAAACTTAATTTAGTAAGTTGCTAAGGCAGCCTTTTCTATTTTCTTTTGAAGTTTTTAATTTAAATTTTAATATTTATATTTTATTTCAGTTAAATATGTGAATTATATATATATATAAATATTAATTAATATAACTAAAGAGTAATTTTTAATTTTAAAAAGTACCTAGAAAAAAAACAGAAAAACGAATTATAAATAACTAAAAAATCTAAACATATAAAAGCAAATTCACAATATTACTAAAAATATATTATATACATAATGCTAAAATAAATGGTCTGCAAAATTCTAACTAGAGACAAATAAATAAAAAATTTTTTGAACTAAAACTTAATTTTAATATTACTAAATATTAATATTTAATAGCAATATTTACTTAAGCTAAGACTAATTTAAAAAGTCAGAAGAACATAAAAAATAAAAATAACTAAAACTAAACTAAAAAATAAAATGTACACGAAAACCGAAAATATAAAAATATAAGCGAATAAAAAATATTACTAAGAACTATAAAAGTGCATAAATACTGTTCGGATAAATGGTGTGTTAGATACTGAAACAAATGTCTGTGCGTAACGTCACACATGAACTTCAGATTACAACCGGACCAATTAGTGAGAGTGCAAAGTATTTCATTTCCAGGGTGGTGTTGAGTTTCCCGAGGTCAGATCTACAGTCTGGAGCTGACGGACATCAGCAGAAACAGAAACACAACCCACAGATACAGTACATGAGCGAGAGAAAGAGAGAGAGAGAGAGAGAGAGAGAGAGAGAGAGAGAGAGAGAGAGAGAGAGAGAGAGAGAGAGAGAGAGAGAGAGAGAGAGAGAGAGAGTGAGAGAGAGAGAGAGAGAGAGAGAGAGAGAGCGAGAGTGTGTGTGTGTGTGTGTGTGTGTGTGTGTGGAGAGAGAGAGAGAAGAGAGAGAGAGAGAGAGACTCTGAGAGAGAGAGAGAGAGAGAGCAGAGAAACAGAGAGAGAGAGACACAGAGAAACAGAGAGAGAGAGAGACACAGAGAAACAGAGAGAGCGAGAGAGAGAGAGAGACACGAGAGAGAGAGAGAGACAGCAGGTGTCTCTTTGAACTCTACGGATATACGGTTCCTCTATGAATCCAGCTAATGTATCCCCTGATACCCGCGGCTCTCAGACGCCACACATCTGATCCTGATGAGCAGAGAATAGCTCCAGCGACAGATCGGGATGTCCAGGATTGAGCGCAGGACAATACAAGTTCAGAGACGACAGACACATCAAAGAACAGCAGATCGGATCTGCTTACAGAAACACCACAGCATCACCTCTCAGAGCGCCGGGGAAATAGTGTGATAACTCTATCTTTTTTGCATTATGATTTTTTTCATGTCAATTTTACTGTAATTGATAAATCATTTTACTTTAATTTTACACTAAACTATATATTTTTTAAATAAAGTAAAAAAAAAATGGACTAAAAAACATCAAATTTACTAAAACTGAAAATATATTAAAACACAGCTTATTCAAAATATTAATGACAACTGTAATAGTATATATAGAATTCTAAAATAACAATGATACTTAAGTAGGCTTACTTTTTAGACTATATAAATATTATTTTAATATTAATAATTGTAATTATATATTTGTTTTCATTTTGATCTTAGTTTTACTTATTTTTAGTTTTTTTTTTTTTATGACAAAGTGTTTTGTTAAATATTTCTTTACTTAATATTTTAGAACCTTAGGTTAAACTACATGAAAATAAAATATGTTTTATATTTTTATGGTTTGGGTTTTAATTTTTATTTAGTTTATATATATATATATATATATATATATATATATATATACCCTTAAACCAATATTCGTAAACAAACACGCATATCTGTTCAGCTCATATAATAGGTTCTAATCCTCTGAATCCTGTGTTTTTCTCGGAGAAAAGCACACTCTCGTCGTCCTTCTGCAGTGAGAAAGAGTGATTCCTGAGCTCCTGCTGCCATTGATCAGAGCAGATCTCTGGATTTCCCATCAGCCACCTGGAGCCGCCCCCTCTTCCGCTCAGAACTGGATCTGCTGCGACCGAACGCCGCGAACACTGAACAACATACGGAAATTCACTCAGAGAGAGAGAGAGAGCGATCTGAGAGACGAGAAAAACTGCTTCCTCTGACCGACCAACCGCAACTACAGCCAGCACAACATCACCTGATATCAAATACATGTTCACTCAAACAAAATAACACATAAAACACTAGTTCAGCTCACTGCCAAGACGCATTGCTCATTTTAATTTTCTAGCAACTGCATATCAACACCCACTACATAGCAACACCCCAAACTCCTAGCAACTGCATATCAACACCCACTACATAGCAACACCCCAAACTCCCCAGCAACTACATAGCAACACCCACTACATAGCAACACCCCAAACTCCCCAGCAACTACATAGCTACCCCAGAACCCCCTAGCAACTGCATATCAACACCCACTACATAGCAACACCCCAAACTCCTAGCAACTGCATATCAACACCCACTACATAGCAACACCCCAAACTCCCCAGCAACTACATAGCAACACCCATTGCATAGCAACACCCAGAACCCCCTAGCAACTGCATAGCAACCCCAGAACCCCCTAGCAACTGCATATCAACACCCACTACATAGCAACACCCCAAACTCCTAGCAACTGCATATCAACACCCACTGCAAAGCAACACCAAAAAAAAAACCCAGCAACTACATAGCAACACCCATTGCATAGCAACACCCAGAACCCCCTAGCAACTGCATAGCAACCCCAGAACCCCCTAGCAACTGCATATCAACACCCACTACATAGCAACACCCCAAACTCCTAGCAACTGCATATCAACACCCACTGCAAAGCAACACCCAAAACCCCCAGCAACTACATAGCAACACCCAGAACCCCCTAGCAACTGCATAGCAACCCCAGAACCCCCTAGCAACTGCATAGCAACACACACGGCACAGCAACACCCAAAAAACCCTACAAACACCTCCTGCATAGCAACACCCAAAACCCCTAGCAACTGCATAGCAACACCCACTGCATAGCAACACCCCAAAACCCCAGCAACTGCATAGCAACACCCACTGCATAGCAACACCCAAAACCCCCAGCAACTGCATAGCAACACCCACTGCATAGCAACACCCAAAATCCCCTAGCAACTGCATAGCAACACCCACTGCATAGCAACACTCAAAAACCCCAGCAACTGCATAGCAACACCCACTGCAAAGCAACACCCAAAACCCCCAGCAACTACATAGCAACACCCAGAATCCCCTAACAACTGCATAGCTACACCAGAAGCCCCTAGCAACGAGCTAAACCCCTGACAGAAGGTTTTATCAGCATCGCTCTGCTGGAGCTCTGGCCACTCTGTGCGGATGTGGGCAGAGATCGAGACAGGAATAACCCTGGACTCCAGTCACACAGCACAAACATCCCATAATACCTGCCCAGCGTGCCAACATCACATTCCGCTTTTCAGTTAAAAACACTGACGAACAACAAGAGAGGAAAAAAATCACAGATCGGATCACAACTCTTCCTCCTGCTCTGATTTATACGCATAATATATTGATGTAGTTATATTAAAGCAATCTGACTTATTTAAAAACATTTAATAATTAATGTAAATTGTAAACTGACAAATTAATGATTAAACGGATCAATTAATATTTATAAGAATTCATATTTTATATTCAGGCTCTTTGATTATTGTCTTATCCATCTTTAAACAATTTTTACTGTACAAAAATGTTGTTTTGGTTTTTGATGAAAACTGGTTATTTGTTATCATATTTTATTATCATAATCATAAACACGCTGGTTTATAATATAAAAAGCTTGATTTAATTTACTTGTTTGCAGTGATGTGAATGACTAATTATTCTAATTACCAGTGTTATTTCATAACATTAATAACTTTAATCAATATTTTGAATTAGTTAGTTAATCACGAAAAATCAAAATTCTTTAAATATTTTTTATTTACATTTACATTAAATTTACCAAATGAAAATTAAACCATTAAAAAAGTTGTTATTAAAAATAAATATATACAAATAATATTTATGATATTTAAATTAATAATCACATTTTATTTCAGTTAACATTTATCATTATTTATTTACATTTCCAATTTGTATTTACATATTTTTTATTGTAATTATTATTAAACCTAGTTACAACCCAAATGAAAATTAAACCATTAAAAAAGTTGTTATTAAAACAAATATATTAAAATTAAAAATCACATTTTATTTCAGTTAACATTTATTTTTAATAATAACTGTATTTAATGGTTTGAGTTTTAGTTATTATAGTTCATCAAAATTTCCATGGCAACTAGCTAAAATAAAATTAGTTCGTTTTTTTTATGTTTATTTTATTTGAAGTAAAATATCCTTTTAGTTAGTTTTAACTAACTAGTTAGTTAGCCGCACAGACTCCGCCCACACGTCTGCATCATCATGAGTGACAGCTGTGGTCTGTACCTCGTCTGCGTCGGTGGCCGTGAGCTGCAGGATCCTGAAGCCGTCGCTGATGTTCTCCTGGATGGTGATGTCCAGCGAGTCGGTGGGAAAGACCGGCGGGTTATCGTTCACATCCTGGAGAGTGATCTCGACCTGAGAGAGAGAGAGAGAGAGAGAGAGAGAGAGAGAGAGAGAGAGAGAGAGAGAGAGAGAGAGAGAGAGAGAGAGAGAGAGAGAGAGAGAGAGACATTAACACTCACAATCCTGATCTTCACATAGAGACCCACAGATGACATAAAACAGCCCCTTTATTACCATGATTTTACATCCCATACTGTCCTAACAAGAGTCAAAGTGCAACCGCATGATAAAACACACCAATGCAACAATCACTTACATTTGTTTTCTTATATATTTCTAATAAATAGAATTTGTGTTTTTCTATCCACTCATCCGTCCATCCATCCATCCAATCACCCATCACCCACCCATGCCACCCATCCCACCACACCACCACCATCTCCATCCATTCCATCCATCCATCCATCCATCCACCCACCATCCATCCATCCCACCCCAATCCACCCACCCATCACCATCCATCCACCCATCCATCACCATCCATCCATTCATCCATCCACCCATCATCCATTTATCATCCATCCATCCACCCATCCATCATTATCAACCCATCCATCCACCATCCACCCATCATGCACCAATCCATCCATTCATCCAATCCATCCATCATCCATCCACCCATCCATCCATTCCATCTCCATCCATCCCATCCATCATCCATCCATCCACCCATCATCCATCCATCCACCCATCCATCCATCCATCCATCCATCCATCCACATCATTCCATCCACCACCATCGATCATCTCCATCCACCCATCCATCCACCATATTCCATCCATTATCCATCCATCCATCCACTCCACTCCATCATCCATCCATCCACCATCCATCACCACCCACCCATCCACATCCATCCACCACATCCATCCACCATCCAGCATACACCACCAATCATCCATCCATCCATCCATCCACCCATCCACTCCAATCTTCATCCATCCACCCACCTCAACCATCTATCACCATCCATCCCACCCATCTATCATCCATCCATCCACCCATCCACCATCCATATATCCATCCATCATCATCCCATCCATCCTATCCATCCACTTCCACCCATCCATCCATCCATCCATCCATCCATCCATCCACCCATAACCCATCCAATCTATCATCCATCCATCCATCCACCCATCCACCATCCATCCATCACCCACCAATCTATCATCCATCCACCCACTCCACCATCCATCCATCCATCCACCCATACACCACCCACCCACATCTATCATCCATCCAACCACCCATCCCATCCATCCACCATCACCATCCATCCATCATCATCCATCCATCCATCCATCCACACCATCCATCCATCCATCCATCCACCCATCTATCCATCCATCCACCCACCCATCCAACCATCCATCCATCCATCCATCCACCCATCAATATATCCATCCATCCACCCACCCACCCATCCAACCATCCATCCATCCATCCATCCATCCATCCCCATCCAACCATCCATCCATCCATCCATCCATCCATCCATCCATCCACCCTTCCACCCATCAATATATCCATCCATCCATCCGTCCATCCATAAATGCAAGAAATATCAATTTGTACAAGTTTCAGGCTATAAAACAACATTCATGTAATTTTTCAGAAACGTATATTTTATAAAAGCACAAAGATTTGCGTAAAATCAACATCGGGAGCGTCTTCAATCAGTGTTGTTTTAGTATCATTGAGATATATACTATTTTTTATTTTTTGTCAATTATATATATATTTTTTTTTTCTTCATTTTCTTTTTAATTTACTTGGTGCACTTCAACTACTTAAATAAAAAAAAAAAATTCAGTTAACATTCAAGATCAAATAGTCAACACTTGCAATTTCCTTGCATCAAAGCTCAAAGGTTCGATTCCCAGTAAATGCATGAACTGACAAATTATGCATTTAATAAATAAAATCATCTGTCAAATGCATAAAGCATGTAGATGTAACGTAAGGTAAATACTTGCATCGTTGCATTGGTGGTTAAAATGAAGCTTTAACAGTTTAACAAAAGGTTTTGCACAAATGAGCCAAAAAGACAGTGGTGCAGGGTGTGCGATATCATCTGCGATAATATAGTAATTGTTGTTTTAACGATGTGCGATTATCAGTATTTTGCCAAAAACCAAACAAAACACTCTAAACAGTGTGCCGTGAAATCTAGATTAGACTAATCCGCGTGCATTTGGAGCGCTTTCTTTCACTGCGTGATTCAGTCTGTTAAAATGCGTTTAGAATGATCACAAAATTGAAGATATAGAAGCAGAAAATTGATATATTTATATAATTTAATATAGTAAGTCAACATCACATGAAGAATGCCGTTTTTCTCAAAAAAATCACCATGATTACATAGGCCTGTAGTTTTTCTTTTTACAACAGTTCAAATAACAAGTTAATTAAGAGACTTACGTTTTAGACACCATATTGC
>CM049831.1:29831267-29836267 GCA_027422435.1 Schizopygopsis pylzovi | reverse complement strand
TAATTCATCCCACTCACAAAAAACAGATTCAGTATTCATCAAAATGAATTAAAACAGTGAAATGCAAACTCAGAATATGATGCAAACCTGCAATAATTAAATATGCTAAACAACACAAATATATCTAATCTCATTTTATTAACCGATGTGTTTGCTGCTGACCTTTGATGATCAGTTCAGTCATACTAATAACAAAAAATTACTTTAGATAAACTAACAATTGTGCTTCGTTGTGTTTTATTGCTGAAGAGTGTTGATCTTCTCCTGTGTTCTTCTGTACAGACGTGATTTACTCGTCCTTCAGTCTGAGGTTTATTCATTACACAAGAGCTTTTACATTTGCTTTAAATATAACTTCTTGTATTAAAAACAAACAATCAAGCCCTGCTCATATTTAAAACGTAACGCGAAAGTAATATAATGCATTACTTTCCATAAAAAGTAACTAAGTAACGTAATTAGTAACTTTTTTAGGGAGTAACGCAATATTGTAACGCATTACTTTTAAAAGTAACTTTTCCCAACACTGGTCCTCACACCTCATCATCAGCGAGGAGCTGCGTGCAAATGAAATGACTTCACCGACAGCAGAACACGTTAACCGCGTGAGAAAATTAAACACAAGACAGGCTTTGGCAGACGCGAGCGTTCGCAGTCTTTGAGCACAAATCAAAGAGTCCAGATTTATAGCGGAGAATCAAAGACGGTCATTTCTCAAAGTTCAGAAATCCAATTAATCATCTTCCTGCCCGTCAAACGAGTGCTCAGATGTTTGTGGATAAACTAAGATTAATGAAGTTTAATTCAAATGTGAACCACATGAAAATACGCATTGTGTTGGTTGTTCTTGTGTTGCTCAGACACACAGGTGCATGTTTTCGTGTGGTTTTGTCTCAAATCACGTGAAGCGTTACAAACATTTACAATAATGACCTTGTGAACGGATGAACACAAATACACAGAAACCAGTGAAACCTGTAAAAGCCTGACTATATGTAATAATCTATTACGTTCATTGAGACTATAGACAAAATAATTTAAAAAAATCTATACAAATTTGCATTTGTGTTTTATTCAAGGTTCTTTTATTCATCACATACTCAATTATACAGAATATAATCAGTAGTGAAATGTAAGTCAGGTCTGCTCAATGGACAGTGCAAAATATTGTAACACAACACAAGAGAATATACATAAAAATAGGTACAAATTATGATAATTTTATACTTAATGCATCAGGCTTGTATGGCACATATAGTCTGATATAGTGAGAATATGGAGGAAAAGCAGCTTTATTTTATTCAGAGACTCTTATGAATCTGCTGCAGATGCTGTTATGATATCTATATGATGAGATTCTGCTGCTTGTGATGTAAATGAAGGAGATCTTTATAACAGTGCAGCAGATACTGATCTAAATATCAGCGGTCGCTCTATATCTCCAATAATACGTCTCAGTAAGATGAGATGGAAATGATCCAAACATATAATGATTGAGAGATGAAGAAATAAAGATGTGAGATGAAGATCATTCCTCCGCTGAGGAACAAACGCTCCTCAAAAGATCCTGATGATCAGATTTGAGACTAAAACATGATTGATGGAGAATCAAGTAAAGCTGAGCTGTTCAGTAAGAGTTCATCTGGAGATACGACTGCAGTTATTCTGATGCTTACTTGATCAAAACCACTCCAGATTTGACACGAGAAGCAGCCGCTGAAGCTGGATGTTTCTACAATTACACTAAAAGAGCTTTTACTGGATACAACACTCAGAAATCAGATATATTCCAGTAGTTTTATAGGGTTAATGAACAATCATCCCAGCAGTTTTCTGAATCCGCCTCAATGTTTAACCGTCTCAGATACACACAATACAACAAACACACGTTTGAGCATCGACTCCCATCCCAACGTCACATCACAGCAGTACTAGCAGCTCTGAAGAGCATCTGAAGCACTCGAGGGGTTAACGCTCGACTCGGTCTCTGGGTCTGTGTCGATGAGCGGCGCTGGAGCTGATCTGGGTTCAGTCTCAGATGTGGAAAATGAACAGAGAAATGTTGATGTGTTTAACATGAGCGACTCTCGACGAAGCTCTGCCAAACAGACAGTTTCCTCCTCACTGAGACTATTCATGGAAAACAGAGAGAGAGAGAGAGAGAGAGAGAGGAGAGAGAGAGAGAGGAGAGAGCGAGAGAGACAGGGAGTGAGTGAGAGAGAGAGAGAGAGAGAGACAGGGAGTGAGTGAGAGAGAGAGAGAGAGAGAGAGAGAGAGAGAGAGAGAGAGAGAGAGAGAGAGAGAGAGAGTGAGAGAGACAGGGAGTGAGTGAGAAGGGAAGCAGTGAAAGAGAGCAACGCTTCTTTCAGTAACTTTAGACAATGAGGCTCGTCTGTTTCTCGTCCGAATGGAGTCGTTAATCTTCATTAAGACAAGTGTTTCATGGCCTTCAGTTTAGCAAAGAAAACACTCGATAATTCAATAACTATATTCCTCCCTCATCTGATTACATACACAAACTCACTACATCTCACCTTCAGCTGCTGATTAACAGAAAACACAGACACACACACATATGCACACACACACATATGCACACACACACACACACACACACACACACACACACACACACACACACACACACACACACACACACATACACACACACACACACACATGCTCAAGCACACAAATACACACACACACACACACACTCAAGCACACACACACACACATTCACACACACTCACTCACTCTCTCAATCACACAAAAACACACACACACACACACACACACACACACACACACACACACACACACACACACACACACACACATCACAGCACACACACACACACACACACACACACACACACACACACACACACACATACACACACACAGATGACATGCTATTTGATATGTGTGTGTGTGGTAAATATCGTAAATAAATAATAAAATGGCTACATTTGTTGCAAGGTGCTTTTGGAAAAAAAAGTTGCAAGGGTCGTCTGAAAAATTGCTAAATTTAGCAACAAAATGTCTAAGTTGGCAACACTGTGAATGTGTGTCAGTATTACTCCATCTTAAAGGGACAGCATTCCTAATCAAGTACCGCTCTGTGTCATTAATGTTAACCAACAAAATATCTTAAATAAATGTATACGTTAAGTAAACCTACTGTATCTGAAAAAAAAAGTTTAATTTGTATCTCCTTCATATTTGTCTTATTGTCTTATTGTGCTTCTTTTTCAAAAAATATAAATTATATATATTATATACATATATAAGTGAGTACACCCCTCATATTTTTGTAAATATTTTATTATACAACACTGAAGAAATTATACTTTGCTACAATGTAAAGTAGTGAGTGTACAGCTTGTATAAGTGTAAATTTGCTGTCCCCTCAAAATAACTCAACACACATCCATTAATGTCTAAACCGCTGGCCACAAAAGTGAGTACACCCCTAAGTGAAAATGTCCAAATTGGGCCCAAAGTGTCAATATTTTGTGTGGCCACCATTATTTTCCAGCACTGCCTGAACCCTCTTGGGCATGGAGTTCACCAGAGCTACACAGGTTGCTACTGGAGTTGCTACAGGTTGCTACTCCTCCATGACGACATCACGGAGCTGGTGGATGTTAGAGACCTTGCGCTCCTCCACCTTCCACTTGAGGATGCTCTTCAGATGATCAATAGGGTTTAGGTCTGGAGACATGCTTGGCCAGTCCATCAACTTTAACCTCAGATTCTATAGCAAGGTAGTGGTCGTTATCATGTTGGAATACTGCCCTGCGGCCCAGTCTCTGAAGGGAGGGGATCCTGCTCCGCTTCAGTATGTCACAGTATATGTTGGCATTCATGGTTCCCTCAATGAACTGTAGCTCCCCAGTGCCGGCAGCACTCATGCAGCCCCAGACCATGACACCCCCACCACCATGCTTGACTGTAGGCAAGACACACTTGTCTTTGTACTCCTCACCTGGTTGCCACCACACACGCTTGACACCATCTGAACCAAATAAGTTTATCTTGGTCTCATCAGACCACAGGACATGGTTCCAGTAATCCATGTCCTTAGTCTGCTTGTCTTCAGCAAACGGTTAACGGGCTTTCTTGTGCATCATCTTTAGAAGAGGCTTCCTTCTGGGACGACAGCCATGCAGACCAATTTGATACAGTGTGCGGCTCACTGACAGGCTTACCCCCTCCAAACCCCACCCCCCCATTCAACCTCTGCAGCAATGCTGGCAGCACTCATACGTCTATTTCCCGAACACAACCTCTGGATATGACGCTGAGCACGTGCACTCAACTTCTTTGGTCGACCATGGCGAGGCCTGTTCTGAGTGGAACCTGTCCTGTTAAACCGCTGTATGGTCTTGGCCACCGTGCTGCAGCTCAGTTTCAGGGTCTTGGCAATCTTCTTATAGCCTACGTCATCTTTATGTAGAGCAACAATTATTTTTTTCAGATCCTCAGTTTGCCATGAGGTTCCATGTTGAACTTCCAGTGACCAGACCAGTATGAAAAAGTGAGAATTTAACACACCTGCTCCCCATTCACACCTGAGACCTTGTAACACTAACGAGTCACATGACACCGGGGAGAGAAAATGGCTAATTGGGCCGAATTTGGACATTTTCACTTAGGGGTGTACTCACTTTTGTGGCGAGTGGTTTAGACATTAATGGCTGTGTATTGAGTTATTTGGAGGGGACAGTAAATTTACACTGTTATACAAGCTGCACACTCACTACTTTACATTGTAGCAAAGCATCATTTCTTCAGTGTTGCCACATGAAAAGATATAATAAAATATTTACAAAAGTGTGAGGGGTGTACTCACTTCTGTGAGATATCACAGAACTAGAGATATCTTTTTAACTGCTAAAGGGATAGTTCACCCAAAAATGAAAATTGTCATAATTTATTCAAGTTTTTTCCAAATTAAATTCTTGATTCAAATTTATTATTTGAGAAATATTGTT
>CM049831.1:29808767-29826267 GCA_027422435.1 Schizopygopsis pylzovi | reverse complement strand
AAATAATAATATTTATATTAATACTACTACTAATATTATTAATATTATCATGACTAAAAAAATAATAAAAAAACTAAATAAAAAAAAATAATAATATTATGATTACAACATTATGTATTTAAGAAAATAAAAATATTATTATGACTAAATAAAAATTACAATTATGGAATAAAAACAAAATAAACATTATTGCAAAAATATTATAATTACATAATTGAGTAGTACTACTACTACTACTAATAATAATAATACAATTTATGTTTGGCCCTTTGTTAATAAGTGGCAGTCTTTGGTAATTAGCTAATCACACAAGAGTTTGAGATCTCTTTCAGTTCAGCTAATTCTCCGTTTGCTCGCTGCTGTCTAGAGGAACACAGCTAGAGATACACATTTCTAAAACACCAAACAAAGAGCAGCATGTAATAAAGCATAAAGCAAACCCTTTCTAAGCGCCTGTATTTCCAGCACGGCTCTGTCAGTATCACACCTCGTCATCAGTCTGACCTCCGTCGCCAAAGATTAAGCTCCACTTTGTCACGGACGCTTCCAGCGGGGCGTCGATCATCTGTGCCCTGATTATTAATGTTTTGAATCAGTCTGGTCAGTCGCACGAACCTCACTCCAGCGCGAGTAAAACACATTACAGTCTGGCACCAAACCAGAGAGAACCTCCAGATCTGACTCCACGACCCACGCATCTAGAGCGAGTCAACACGCAGCACGCTAAAACCCATTTACTTCCATTACATGACGTGCATTTTAGACTCCAAACAGAGAGTTCAAACCATAGATCATGCATGCAACGCCACCGTCAGGGGTTTGATTCCAGGAGAATGCATGAACTGATCGAATGCATGCATTGAATGCAATGTAAACTGATCGAATGAATGCATTGAATGCAATGTAAACTGATCGAATGCATGCATTGAATGCAATGTAAACTGATCGAATGCATGCATTGAATGCAATGTAAACTGATCGAATGCATGCATTGAATGCAATGTAAACTGATCGAATGCATGCATTGAATGCAATGTAAACTGATCGAATGCATGCATTGAATGCAATGTAAACTGATCGAATGCATGCATTGAATGCAATGTAAACTGATCGAATGCATGCATTGAATGCAATGTAAACTGATCGAATGAATGCATTGAATGCAATGTAAACTGATCGAATGCATGCATTGAATGCAATGTAAACTGATCGAATGCATGCATTGAATGCAATGTAAACTGATCGAATGAATGCATTGAATGCAATGTAAACTGATCGAATGCAATGCATCTGAATGCAATGTAAACTGATCGAATGAATGCATTGAATGCAATGTAAACTGATCGAATGATGCATGAATGATAACTGATCGAATGCATGCATTGAATGCATTAACTGATCGAATGCATGCATTGAATGCAATGTAAACTGATCGAATGCATGCATTGAATGCAATGTAAACTGATCGAATGCATGCATTGAATGCAATGTAAACTGATCGAATGAATGCATCGAATGCAATGTAAACTGATCGAATGAATGCATCGAATGCAATGTAAACTGACGGAATGCATGCATTGAATGCAATGTAAACTGATCGAATGAATGCATTGAATGCAATGTAAACTGATCGAATGCATGCATGATGCAAAAACTGATCAAGCATGCATTGAATGCAATGTAAACTGATGGAATGCATGCATTGAATGCAATGTAAACTGATCGAATGAATGCATTGAATGCAATGTAAACTGATCGAATGAATGCATTGAATGCAATGTAAACTGATCGAATGCATGCATTGAATGCAATGTAAACTGATCGAATGAATGCATTGAATGCAATGTAAACTGATCGAATGCATGCATTGAATGCAATGTAAACTGATCGAATGCATGCATTGAATGCAATGTAAACTGATCGAATGAATGCATTGAATGCAATGTAAACTGATCGAATGACATGCATTGAATGCAATGTAAACTGATCGAATGCATGCATTGAATGCAATGTAAACTGATCGAATGCATGCATTGAATGCAATGTAACTGATCGAATGAATGCATTGAATGCAATGTAAACTGATCGAATGCATGCATTGAATGCAATGTAAACTGATCGAATGCATGCATTGAATGCAATGTAAACTGATCGAATGAATGCATTGAATGCAATGTAAACTGATCGAATGAATGCATTGAATGCAATGTAAACTGATCGAATGAATGCATTGAATGCAATGTAAACTGATCGAATGCATGCATTGAATGCAATGTAAACTGATCGAATGCATGCATTGAATGCAATGTAAACTGATCGAATGCATGCATTGAATGCAATGTAAACTGATCGAATGCATGCATTGAATGCAATGTAAACTGATCGAATGCATGCATTGAATGCAATGTAAACTGATCGAATGCATGCATGAATGCAATACTGATCGAATGAATGCATTGAATGCAATGTAAACTGATCGAATGCATGCATTGAATGCAATGTAAACTGATCGAATGAATGCATTGAATGCAATGTAAACTGATCGAATGCATGCATTGAATGCAATGTAAACTGATCGAATGAATGCATTGAATGCAATGTAAACTGATCGAATGAATGCATTGAATGCAATGTAAACTGATCGAATGCATGCATTGAATGCAATGTAAACTGATCGAATGCATGCATTGAATGCAATGTAAACTGATCGAATGCATGCATTGAATGCAATGTAAACTGATCGAATGCATGCATTGAATGCAATGTAAACTGATCGAATGCATGCATTGAATGCAATGTAAACTGATCGAATGAATGCATTGAATGCAATGTAAACTGATCGAATGCATGCATTGAATGCAATGTAAACTGATCGAATGAATGCATTGAATGCAATGTAAACTGATCGAATGCATGCATTGAATGCAATGTAAACTGATCGAATGAATGCATTGAATGCATGAACGGATCGAACGCATGCATGTAAACAGTTAAAGGTGAGCATTACAGACCAGAATAGAGTCGGATCTGAATATGAGTTTATTAAAAAAAGAAGCCTAAATATTTGTAGGATTATTGGTTAAGATTATGAAGTAATTTGCATGGCTCAGGTGCTGTCAGCAGAAATGCAAAATTATTTCAAACCAATTAAATATTAAGAAAGTAAAGAGTAGAGTTTGCCTGCTAATTAAAACAAACAAACCAACACATTCTTGTTTAATACGCATTAATTATGTGTATGCACAAATTTGTGCATAAAATCTGTGTTTGAATGTTTTCATGCACCAATAACAATTCCTCAATCATTTTCAAAATAAAATGTCTCATAAATAAAATATATATATTTTTAAACTGTTCAAATACGATTTTGTATACGGATATATTTCATGATTAATAATAATAATAAAATAAATACTAAATAATAATCTAATATAAATAAAAATTCGGATTAAAAAAAAAATATATATATATATAATATATCATAAAATGATACATCTGTTAAGATAAATGTTACATATATAATATAAAATGTTACATATATTACATATGATATGTAATATGTTATGTATATAAGCATATATATATATATATATATATATATAAAAGTAGTAAACAATTGATATATGTACATTAATAAATATAAATCTTAATAATATAAATAAATGAATGCAGGTTCTTCGGCATAAAAATACAGATACACATATGTAAAGCTGGATTATTAGAGATTCAGACAACATGAAGTGTTAGCGAGACAAAAACTAATGAAAACTAAAATCTTTTTTATGAATAATAACTAAACCCAGCCTAATGTGTTCCGCTGGTCTGGCAAAAACATCATCTGTGAGTCTGCATGAAAAACACTTATAATAGTTCAGACTGATCCAGAAACCTGAGTCTGAACTTTAAAACAGAGTCTGGTTCAGTGACGGGGAAACACATACACGCACGCACGCACGCACGCACGCACGCACACGCACGCACGACACCACGCACGCACACACACGCACACGCACACCACGCACACGCACCACGCACACCACACGCACCACACAGCACGCACACACACACACACACACACACACACACCACACGCACACCACACACACACACACACACACACACGCACACAACACACACACGCACACGCACACACACACACGTTATCAGTCTTTACTTCACACATAAATCCTCCGGATTAAAGTGCGAGAGACGGACGATGAAAGCGAGGCAGGTCTATAGAAATGCAAAGAAGTGGCCCTTCTTTTCTCCGCTTTATTCCCGTTCATTTGCTGTCGGACGGGGGAGGAATGATGGGACATTCTCAGAGAGGAGACTTCATTAATGCACAGTATTTAACAGCTCTACGTGTGTGTGTGTGTGTGTGTGTGTGTGTGTGTGTGTGTGTGTGTGTGTGCATCAGAGAGAGAGAGACGTGCTCATCCGTAACATTCACAAACACTGAAAGACTGAAAGTCACTGTGATAAAGAGAGAAAAGGACCGCAGTGATTCAGTCTCTCTTCACAAACAAACGGACACACAAATGTTTTTACAAGTTTGTAGGTTTTTAAAAAGAAATTAATAAAAAATGTCATCAAGGACGCATTCAATTAATGAAAAGCGCCAGCAAAGACATGTATAACGTTACAAAAGATTTTCTAAGTCAAATAAATGCAGTTTTTGAGCTTTCTATTCATCTGAGAATCCTGAAAAATAAAATGCGTCAATTTCCACAAAAAATATTGTGCAGCACGACTGTTTTCAACATTGATAATAATAATTTAACACATATTCACATAGAAAACAGCTGTTTTACTTTCTAATAATATTTCACAATTTTACTGTATTTTTGATCAAATAAATGCAGTCTCGGAGAGCAGAAAAGACTTCTACAAATTCTCACCAGCCCCAAACTTATGAAAGTTTGTGTTCAAAACAACAACAGTTGAAAAGTACTTTCTTCCAAAATCTAATCATCTGTTAAAGGATAAAATGTTTATAATAAATGTTTTTTCGGACGTACTGTCCCTTTAAGGACTCGGTCGTTATAAATGGTCTGATCTCTGGAACAGATTCTGATGGTTTTGCGTCTCATGAAAGCAGCTGCTGCTCACATACGTGAGATTTTTGACTGCGTTTATGTTTGATTCATGAATGCGGCGTGAAATGCATCTGAAGCATGCGACGCTCTGATCCTGTTGCTCAAATACACCCTATAATTACAGCCAAAGAATGAAACTTCATACGCAGCAAATCCTGACACAAAGAGAGACGGGAGAGTGTGTGTGATTGGGGTGAAACTCTATTTTGTGTGGTGTGTGTGTGATTGAGGTGAATCTCTATTCTGTGTGTGTGTTTGTGTATGTGTATGTGTGTGTGTGTGTGTGTGTGAGAGAGAGAGAGAGAGAGAGAGAGAGTGTGTGTGTGTGTGTGTGTGTGTGTGTGTGTGATTGGGGTGAATCTCTATTCTGTATGTGTGTGTGTGTGTGTGTGTGTGTGTGTGTGTGTGTGTGTGTGAGTGAGAGTGTGTGTGATTGGGGTGAATCTCTATTCTGTGTGTGTGTGGTGTGTGTGTGTGTGTGTGGTGTGTGTGTGTGTGTGTGTGTGTGTGGTGTGTGTGTGTGTGTGTGTGTGTGTGTGGTGAGTGTGTGTTGGTGTCTTTTTGTGTGTGGTGTGTGCGTGCGTGCGTGCGTGCGTGCGCGTGTTATTAACCCCGCCGCTCTTTCTCAGGACAGTAAGCTGTAATTACCGAGGTCTCTTCTAATGGCTGGTATAATGGGCTCTCAGGGACCACCGGAGACGCGGCGCACCTCATAAAGGAGCGTCTGTCTCTCTCAGAGGTCTCACACATGTCCTTCATAACAATAAACTACAGAAAACTTCATCAGATCCGGACAAACTGACCCTCAGAGTCTGATATTCCTGATCACACACATCGCTGCTTGCTGTTAGGATGATAACAACACACGTCAGCGTCAGAATAACTGAGACGAGCAATCAAAGATGGAGAAAGGGTGGAGATGGCAATTCATATTTGCCTGTTTTATGACAGATATGTTAAACACCTGACAGTAAAATCCAACGATGCAAACTTGATATTTCTTACACGGTTTTGAGTTGAAATCAAGTCTACAGCACTTTATAAAGCACAGATCGTTTCGAAGCAGCTTCAATCAGTTCAGTTCAATGTTGATTTAATTCACTGAAAATATTGCAGTTAGTGTCATTATCCCAAAATAGCTTATATTATTTAATGCAATGAGACATATTTTTTGCATATTAGGCACACAAATAAAAGTATTGCATGATTTTTTTTTAATAAAAAACAACTGTTCAAATGCATTACTTAACAATAGTCTTGAAATCTTCTACAACTATGTTTCATTCTTTTTCACTGTATTTATTCTATTTAAATCCTTTCATTCCTTTAAATTAAAAAAGTCAAACATTTTGACAAAAAGTAAAGACATGATTATGGGTTGAATCTCTGCAGTTTTAAATGTGCACGATAAAAACCTCACATTAAAAGCACTTATTTCATTGTATCTTTAATACTTAAGGTGATAGTTCACCCATTAATGAGAAGCATTTACGTCCAGTTAAGACATTCAGCAATCACATGACAATCAGACCAAAGTTTTTTCTACTGCGTCTTAAAGGGACAGCGCAGCAAATAATGAAAACAGTCTCCCTGGTGTTGTTTCAACCCTGATGCTATTCTGAGAAATATTTCAGTGTTTTTGTCCACAACGTACAATTAAAGTAAATGGAGTCCATTGTTGTTTAAACCTCAGCGTTCTTCAAAATATCTTCTTTTGTGTTTCACAGAAGACAAAGTCATGGAGGTTTGGAATGACGTGAAGGAGAGTATTTTCAGTTTTAGATGAACTGTGCCTTTAAGAAGAACACGGCAGTACTGCTGTTAAAGACACTTACATTCAGTCTGATTGTCATTATTCACTGATAATCATCTTCTTGAATGTCCGTTTCCATGCTGCATGTCTTACTAATACCTGTGCAACATGCAAACCTTAACCTGTTAGCTAACCCCCCCCCCCCCCCATTTTGGGACTGACAGCTGAAAACGACCTACCTAGCTTCCAATTATAACAGGTGCTGACTTCAGTGTGCTACACACACACAGTTTGGATGTCTTTGGAAAGAAGACCCTTTGGGCTTCACTATCCATTATTCAGAGCTGATAATGCTCAAAAAGATCAAAAGTTATAGAGACTGAAGTGCCTTGAAAAAAATAGATTTTTTCTTTTATTTTATATAAAAATACATGAAATAAGTCCTGGAACAATCCAGAAAAGTAATGGGCTGAAAGTCACATTTCTCATGAGTTTATATTTCAAACCTGAAGAAGATAGCATGAAAAACTAGATATCTAGACACCCCCCCTCCCATCTTTAAACAAAGAAGGATCACAAAATTAGTCGACTAATAACATGAAACGACATGCACATGCATTTAATCACTGCTATATTCACATATTACCACCTCAAAAATATTTTTTATATTTTTTATTATTGTTTTTTGCAGTACATTTCAAGCCAAACTACACTAAAAAAAATAATAATAATAATACAAAAATCCTCAGTATTTCTATCTTGTTTTTCAGTACAAATATCCAAATATTACTAAATCAAGATACATTTACTGGAGAAGGAAAATGACCAGATAGTTTTTTTCTGAAAAATATATCAAAATGAATTGAATTTATGTTTAAAACGAGAACAAATATCTGTCAGCGGGGTCATACAAATCATCGTGTTTTCCCTTTAAATGAAGTTTATGTTTCTGACACCCCTGATTCATTCATAAATTCCCTTCATTTTCTCATCTAATGCTTCTCCGGTAAGTGTATCTTTCTTTAAGAGTCTTGTACTGGAAAACAAGACCACGACTACATTTTTTGTGTTAAAAGTTGACTTTTGAGTGCTGCTTTCACATCTGTAATACAGTAAACAGAGGTTTCCAGTACTTCCAATCCAATGTACCGCACTTGTACTACAGTAAAACACTGATCTGTTTGTAATGGCCCAGGATCAGATCTGATAAAAGAGCAATGAACCCCAGCAGATCAACAGCGTGAGCGAGATCCAGTCGTATAAATCCTGACGTCATCTGGTCTGCGTGTGGTTTCCATCAGTTTCAGATCTGGCAGGAATGAGATCTTCTCAAATGCGTTGTGTGTTTACGCTCGGAGTCCAAACACACAACCGTCACTAATAGTCACTAATAGTCTCTACCGACACACAACCTGCGCTAATAGTTTCTGTGCAAATCTAACACTAATGCATGCTGAAAGGTCTTTCTTCTGCTGCTCTTTTCTTGATGATTCCCAGAGAAAACAACTCCTTTCAGAATGATGCAATGCAGTCAGTGTGCAGGGTTCTCAGCCAATCAGCTGCGCTGTACATGTCATGTGACATCACAGACATCGACTAAAGTTAATTTTTCTGACCCCATTGGCAGATCTTTGTACTTGTTTCAAATACAAACTCACTCAAATTGAATACATTTCTCAGAAAACAAGATTTAATATCCTCGGTGAGATTCCATCTCCAGTAAATATATCTGGATTTAAGGATGTTTGCATATTTGTACTGAAAAAATAAAAATAATGAGGAAGAACATACATTTATTTGCAGTGCATCGATATTTTATGTGTTTCTTAATTTTTTTTTCTCTAAATAGAAAAAAAATATTTTCTTACTCAGTATTTTTGACTTGATTTTGTTTTCGGTTAAGATGCATTTACTTAAGATGCAAAGCAGCAAGATAAGTCATGCTTTCTGAAAAATACATCAAAATGAGCGAATGCTTAAAACAAGAAAACCAGAGTTTAAAAATTACCTTTGAATTAAACACAAATTAATTTAAATTCTCAGAAAGCATAACTTAAAATCACATGCCATTGTGCATCTCAAGAAAATCTTGATTTAAGAATGTTTAGATATTTATACTAGAACACAATATAAAACATGGTGATGTCATTGTTTGCGGGTTAATCCAAATGTCTCATAATTCGGTCGCATTGATGATCCAAACATAACCTCACAGAAAAATCACACCACGAGTCTAACGCTGGACGAAAGGCCTGATAACTGAACCGTTTATAGAAACACTTCCTTAAATTACAGCACAGGCATATTCATGTCTTGTTTGGTCTTATTTTGGTTTGTGTGAGTGATAGTTCACGTCTGGATCAGACTCGCTCTCAGAGAGACAAACGCTGTGAAAGACCCGTCCATTCAAGAGGAATCATTTCACATTGTTCCCTCCTCCTTTGTTTCCTCTTCCCTTGTTCTTGAAGAGAAACACACACACACACACACACACACACACACACACACAACATGCACACACAGACGCACATGCAAACACACAGAGACACAGACACACACACAGAGAGAGACACAGACACACACACACACACACACACACACACAGAGAGACACAAACACACACACACACACACAGAGACACAGACACACACACAGACACACAAAAACACACACACACACACACACACACACACACACGGACACACACTCACTCACTCACACACACTCACGACACACACACGCACACACACGCAGACAGACACACACACACACTCCTCTCACACATACACACACACACACACACACACACACACACACACACACACACACACACACACACACACACACACACACACACATTCACATACACACACATACACACACACACACACACACCCGAGTAGAGTGAACAGAATCGCAGCCACTGCTTTGAATCGTGTTTAGTTTAGTTTTAGTTTTTTTTTACAATTGATGCTTGTGCAACTTGAAACAATTTACAGCAAGTCTTAAAACTGAATTTGTTCCACCGCTGGATGGATTTATGGCACTTGAAGGCATTTAGTTCAACCGTCTGAGTGATCTTTACGACTGCAGGGAGATATAAGGCGTATTCAGTTCAACAGTACTGTGAACATGCTCTTTTTATCTGTCCTACAATTTAGCTCTGATTGTATGTCATTACTCGACTAATTCAGTGATGCTTCTTTGTTTCGTGACTCACGAGTATAAGAACATAAATCAGACGTGATTTACACATCACAAGCAAAAATACTGTTAGAGTTGGTGATGAGTTCATTTCTATAGGGGTGCGTTATATTATTTTATGATAACATTAGACATATATTCTTATTTTAGCTTATTACAAATAATATCAAAGTTGCAAATATTATTTTTTTGCCATTCAACCAAAAGAGTGAATCAGTTCGAACTGTTGATTCAATGAATTCTGATTCATACAACGATTACAAATTTTGAATAAATGAAATTAAAATGTTTTCAATATGACTGTTTAGTAGAAATAAAATTCACATTAACATCTTTTTAAGTCATTTTAGAGCAAATCCGTGTTATTTCAGTACAACCGAGTTACTATTATAGTTTTTAATCAATTTTTTATTAGTTTTTATTTGTATATTTTTGGTTTTCATTTCAATTTGACTGCGTTTTCATAATTTTTATGATTTTTTATGCCTTTTTTTGCTTTTAATAGTTTTTATTTAAGTTTTAGTTTATTTTAGTACATAAAATTAAATTGAATGAAAATGTTGCCTTGACAAGCGGAAATAAAATAAGTTTTATATTAGAATTCATTTAATTTAATATATTATTTTTATTTCAAGTAATTTTTTGCATTATTATTTTTTTGCTTTAGTTAACACTAATAACCCTGCGACACATAGATCAATATTTAGATGCATGTTTCTTCCCTACACTAATATATCTCTGAGCAAATGTGTGCAAATGACACGAATCCTCCGGCTGGAAACGGTCTGGCTCTCTCAGGACGTCTGACCCGTTTCTCCTGATGTTAATGTGATTGATTCTTGGTGGGATCAGCACATTCCAGCGCGGGTCGGTCCCTGATACGAGCGCTGCGTTTGTCCCACAGGAGATCAAACACTCTCACAGCGATTTACAGTCACATGCGTCCACACACACGCTGCTGGAGTTGAAGCTGCTCTTCTGAGAGCCGTAACTTATTCAACGCCTGCTCTCGCTCAGAGGTCAAAGGTCAGGGTGGTTTCCTGCTCAGACCCCCGGGAGTTCAGAGGTCAAGAAGCCTCTCGTGAGGGTTACGACGGCAGAGTGTCAAAATTATAAATACGAACCCAGATGTTTCTCCTAAACCTCCCTTGGAGAGATTAAAACGCACAACCGAGTCAGTAGTTACAGTAAGGGCTATACATGAATGTGAACAGCAGCTTAAATCATTTGCTCTGTAAAGAAAAACAAATATTCAAACAATAGGAAAAAGCATGTAGCTTGAAGACAGATTTTTTTAATAGCAAGAAGAATCAATTTATTATTTAGTTAGAACTGAACTCTAATACTCTAAACACATTTCTAACTAAAGCTGTCTAGATAACTTTATTTGTATACTCAAGTATTGGTTTAAACTTGTCTAAATATTGTCCCAAAACTACTAATTTAATTTCTGGACAAACAATTTCATCTTCACAAAGTTGTGCACATTTCCAGGCTGACTTATAGAATAAAAAAACAAAAAAGGGTGGTAAATATTATTTAAAAAAAATCATTGCTTTACCTTTTAATGCTTAAGACAATAAATGAATACGGTAAATATAACTAACTAAATGTGCCTTAGTTGATTAATCACAGTATATTAAGACAATTTTTTTAAGACAAAGTTTTGTATTGCAAGTGTTATGAAATGTTACGGTTAAATATGCATATTCAAATATGCAAATTTGAATGCATTTTTAGAATTTTAACACAACTTTGGATAAATAAAGGTTCAAATTCTTGCTTGATTTTGTTAGAGTTAAAGATTTTTGCAGCGGGGATTTTGGATTTTAATTTTTATTACTCCATAAATCAGAAAATACTGTCAACAAACACTTGTTTTTAGGAGTAAAAATCAGTGTGAGTGAATCATGAACAAACCCCTCAGTAAAATCCTTCAGAATATAGATAGGGATAAATCTCTAAGTTTTGGTGTATGCAAGTGCTGCTGAAGTGGAGAAAAAACGAATTGTTTTAATAAAACGGCCTGAATATACTGAAGCAAATAGATAAAGTGTTCAAATAAAACAAGGCGAATGATATATGAACAAACCCTTCAGTAAAATCCTTCAGAATATTAATAGGAATAAATCTCTAAGTTTTGGTGTATGTAAGCGCTGCTGACGTGGAGAAACAAATTCACAGCCATTAAATATACGCATTTTCACAGTGTTTTTAGGAATAAAATGTTGTAAAAATCAGTGTGAGTGAAATATGAACAAACCCTTCAGTAAAATCCTTCAGAATATAGATGGGAATAAATCTCTAAGTTTTGGTGTATGTAAGTGCTGCTGAATTTGAGAAAATACATTTGAAGATATGCATTGGAATTGAAATCGACTGATGCAAATAGATAAAGTGTTGAAGCATCAGTCTGTCGAGGAGGAGACGGTCGCCACGGTGACACTCCGACCCTCTGAGAACAAATACAGAAACACACTCACACACTCTCTGCGCTGACCGGGGGAAGTGGCACTTAAACTTTACAAGAGAAACACACACATGCAGCAGCACACTGGGGCCTGTGTTCAGCTCAACGCCTTTGTTTGAACCCTCTCGTGTCCCCCTCCATTCTCACACACACACACACACACACACACACACACACACACACACACAACACACACACACACACACGCATGCACGCATGCACACACACACATGCACGCACGCAGGCACGCATGCACACACGCACGCACGCACGCACACACACACACACACACAACAGCCCTCCATACATGCTCTCTCACTTTCTCACACACACACACACACACACACACACACACACACACACACACACACACACACACACACACACACACACACACACACACACACACACACACACACACACACACACACACACACGTTTACTTAGCTATCTAAATGGGGACTCTCCGTAGGCGTAATGGTTTTTATACTGTACAAACTGTATGCCCTACACCTAAACATAGTCCTCACAGGACACTTTTTTCATTTTTACAATTTCAAAAAAACTTTGTTTAGTTTATTTTAGTTTATTAGTTTGCAAATGAGGACATCCCCAAAGTTAAGTAGGTACACACACACACACACACACACACACAACTGCCCTCCATACATGCTCTCTCTCTATCTCTATCTCTATCTCTCTCTCTCTCTCTCTCTCTCTCTCTCTCTCTCTCTCTCTCTCTCTCTCTCTCTCTCTCTCACACACACACACACACACACACACACACACACACACACACACACACACTACAGGCTACATACAGTGAGTCCAAAAGTCTGAATCTGGGAAATGTAGTGCCATTTAAACCTCTCAATAATCAAAACTTTGAAGAATTTGAACAATTAACTGCAAAAATTAATTTTATTCCTCACTCTTTGTGTCTTGTTTTCCAGTACAAATACCTTGTCCTGAGTCACTACAGTACAGCTATAATAAGTTTGTATATTCAGACTAGGGGTCGACCGATTATCGGCCTGGCCGATTATCGGCGCCGATATTAAGCATTTTACCGATTATCGATATCGGCCATTTTCAAAACAGATTTGCCGATAATTATTATTTTTTTTTTTTTTTTTTTTTTATTATGCAAACAAACATACTATTTACAGGTGACATTATTTATTGGTGAATAAATAATACAGGTGAAACTATTTAATGTTTAAATGCACTATTTGGCTCGATGCAGCCTGTCTGAGCTCAACACTCTGTGAGAGTGAGGCGATCTCTCAATCTCTGAGAGCAATCTCCGCCCACCGCTCATCTGATATGTAGAGAGTCACGAGTCCGACCAATCAACGCGGAAAACTGAAGGCAGTCTCACACCGAAAGCACGTGCTAACTGGAGCTGCCTCAGTGATCACGCATCAGTTGTCTCTCAAAGGTAAAGCAGCAGCAGACGTTGCTGAAGTTGCAAAACACCTCAATATAACCCATGATGTCCGCGATGCGGAAAATGCGGGCGGAATCGGGGAATGCAGTCATATAATGGAATTTACCGTATAACGCGGAATGTCACGGAATTTGTCGAAGTTTGGATGAATTAATCAAAAGTAGGTCAGTACACTTAAATCGACTCACGCTATGGACTAGTATCTATAAATATTAAGTCGCAAAAACACTTTAAATATGAATCCTGCATGTTCTGCATCTCTGTTAATGAAAGACACAGACGTGCGGTTTCATTTACTGCACACACACATACTGAAGCGTGTGATGCTCGCGGTGACTTCAGCGTCTGCCGTCTCACTAAATGAGGACATAAATACATGAACAACATCCCCAGAACTGCTCGCAGAGTCACTTCATGAGCATTTGACCGTTTTATTTGAGTAAAACGATCGTCATATCATATATACATAGGCTACAGAAACTTAAAAGGTCCTCATGGCAACCTGTCAAAATATAAGTTCGGTTTAGATGAATATATTACTGTATACGTAATACAACAATTATTACAACTTTTGTTGAGAATAATAACACAATACGCTATTTCTTCCATGTTTTAATTTTAATAGTAAACTCATTTGTTTGCCAAAAATAAAGTCTAACTCTCATTTGATAAAAAGCTCAATTCAATTAATGTTTTATGCCTTCATTTGTACTGTACTGTAAATTAAAACCAACGGAAATGTTGTTGTTATTAACAGTTTTCAGAAGTAAAGACATGTTTAAAAGCATTTAAAGAACGTTTTTTTGTCAGAGCTCTTGTTATTATTAATTTTGGCATTAATTTTCATTTTTACACCAGACACGTATATCGGTTCAAAATATCGGTTATCGGTCTACTTGATCTGCAATAATCGGTATCGGTATCGGCCCTGAAAAACACATATCGGTCGACCCCTAATTCAGACTATTTCAGACTGGTTCAGGTACCGCTGCGGAGTAGCCCGGTACCTGCGTGATTCATCATAGACATCAACAGAGAGAAGTAGATCCGGCTACAATGTTCTTCTACAAGATGCACGCAGTTATGTTTATTAACCGCTAGAGCGCCACAAGTTACGGACTGCAGCTTTAAAAAAGCAAAATGTGATAAGATATTAAGCTTTGTTTTCTGAAAAATGTATCAAAATTAAGTGAGTTTAACCTTAAAACAACAAGAAAATCTGCTAATGGGGTCAGATTTATTTTTGTTGTATTTAAATAAATGGCTGTAAAAAAAATAATGTGATCAATAAATCAGGGTCACATATTTATCTATTACTTTAACCAGTGTTATTTTAGTAACATACTATATTTTTTATTAATATTTTGAATTAGGTTTTTTCTGCTTTCAGATTAATTTTAGTTAAATTCTTAGTGCTTGTGTAGTTCGTTTTAATCTTTTTTTTTTTTTATATGTTATATTATTTTTTATTAATTGATATTTTAGTTTCAGTTATTTTTCCATTTACTTATTTTAGCAGTAAACTAAATAAAAAACGAGAAATGCGGTCTTGGAAACTAACTGAAATAAAACTATATTTTTTATATATATTGTAATTTATTTCAGGCAACATTTATTTAATTTCAAGTCACAAAAATGATAATTCATGATTTTAGTTTACTATAATAATGCTGATTTATTACTTTTTTAAGTCAGTTCAATATAATTTAAGTTGAAATGTTTTGACATATACAGATTTTTGTGACTGATCTGAAATAAAATACACTTCCATCAATATTGCATTTAAAGTCTTATGTTTATTCATGAAATCATTGCATTTATTATAATGAAGCATATATATTTGGCCCCTCGTTCTTTTCCCATCATGCTCTTCTCTCCGACCCCTCTCCTCACCTCTCTCTCCTTCAGAGCGAGTTCACTTGTAAATGATGTGATTGTGGTCGATTCGACATAGTTCTCCTCTTTATCTGGCTGCCCAGAAGAGGAAGTGAATATGGCGGGAATGTGCGGAAAGTTAAAGAGCAAACATCAAGAGCAACTTTCTGACCTGGCGGAGAGAGCGAGCCAGAGATGGACAGGAGATGTAAGGCGTTTTTCACGCTTTAAGAGCTCCTTTAGTTCGCTGCTGTCAGACGGAGACGATTGAGAGAAAAGCCGAGCGACTGAAAGCTCTTTCTCTAAACGCATTTGCATGTAAAAGCTCGCGGACGGCGCTGAATGCTCCCCCGGAGCCAAGGCGACGGCAGAAAAGGTGCAAAATTCAGTCGGCTGAACTTAAAACGACTTTATTAAAGTGTCAGTGATCACAGAAGCGCTCAGTGTTCGCTGTTACACGCTCAAAAAGCTTAATGACCTGCTAAGAGCATTACGCTCTAAAGACTTGTTGACGGAGACTCAATGCTCACGCCTTAAAAAAAACATTAATTCGCTGAAAATTGCAAGAATTTGACTGAAACACAAGAGCTTTTTTTGTGCTGGACGTTTTAGATGCTACACACCTCACGAACACGTTCAATTAACTGGATTCGTTCCAATTAAACACATCTAGCCTTCATGAATATTAATAAAAATCATCATTAATGCATTGCTGTTTATACACAATCAAACTGAAAATAAATTAATAATAACAAATCTCCAAAAAGTTATTTCTGCTACTTTCTCTTTTCATTTAGTTTAACTGGATGTGCTAAAATAACTAAAACTTATAGTTATTAAAAATGTATAATAATTAATTATACAAATGACTAAAACGCATTTATACTTTAAAATTAACATGAAAGCAGAAAATATTAAAAGATATTCTGATTTAAAATATCAACACAAGATATAATAGTATAGCAATGATATTAAAACGACACTTTATACAATTTATAAATATATTGAAATGTTTACTTGATCAAATATTATACACAATAACTTTGTGGTTCAAATAACACGCAAACACAATTTTTTTCAGTAAAATATCTAAACATTTTTATAATAAAAATATATTTACGTGAGAAGAAAAATATTATTTTGTTTTGTAAATTGTCAAAAAACAAACAAAAATTAAAAAGTATGTAATTTGGGGTCAGACTTTTTTAATTATGTTTATTTTCTGTCCAAATTGGCAGATATTTTGTGTCTTGTGTTAATTATAAACTCACTTAATTTAGATTAAATAAATATCAAAAGGTATTGACTTTATGAAATATCTTCCAATGCGGTAATAATAAATAATATTGTTTTCCATTTGAATTAGGTTTATTTTTATGACCATATTGGCAGATATTTGTTCTTGTTTTAAGCAGAAACTCCCCTATTTTTTCAGAAAACAAGGCTTAATATCTTATAAATGTATGTATATATATCTTATATTTATACTGGAGACAAAAATACTGAGGAAGTACATCATTTTTTGCAAACCTAGAGGTTTTATTGTTATTGTTTATGTCATAATATGATATTTCATATGTTTTATTTAAAACAACAGAACGTGACGCAGGAGGAAGAACTTCATTGGTTCTTACATGCATCGGCTTGAA
>CM049831.1:29733767-29803767 GCA_027422435.1 Schizopygopsis pylzovi | reverse complement strand
TATAATCACAACATTTATTTTGTTAATTGAAATAAAGCTTAAATAAAATTAGATAACAATTTTAGATTATTATTAAATACTCGTTGCTTAATTGTACAGTGCAAACGCATTAATGCAATAATACATGTTTTATTTCATATCTTTATTTAATCATATGACTGTGCTTTATATTTGTAAACAATTATACATTAAATATGGAATATGATTTTTGGAAAGTTGAATTCTGCAGCCCTAAAACCTTTTTTATGACAATTTCATTTTTGTTTTAGAAAAACTGTAATTTGATATTTATTATTTTTGTATATTTTAACCCTAGTTCTGATTAAAAATATGGAATAATGATTATGATAGTGTTGTTGTCATAAAGTAAAACTAATAAAATTCGATTTTCTTAAATAAAAATACAGCTAAAATAAAATATAAATATTAGATGCAAAACCTAAACAAAAATCAGAAATGTTGCATTTGCGACTAATTAAAAACAATAAAAAACAGTAACTGAAAAAAATATAGTAAAACAATATTAAAATGACAGCACAAGGCATATAACAAAATTACTAAAACATAAACAAAAATTTAAATTCTAATATTTAAATGATAGCTCATTTAAATATTAAAACACACCATAAGAGTACTCTAAACAGTACTAAACGGACACGTATGAAGTAGTTGTATTCTGATCGCGTGTACTTTTGTCTCTTCATTCACTGCTGCTTCACCTGCACCGGGTCTGTGTCACGGTTCAACTCGTTCGTCTCTTCCTCAAGCGCTATCATATTTCATTTCATATTTCATTTTGTGTCAATGAAGCTTTTGAGTCCCTAAAACTCAAATCAACTCAATCGACTGAATTTACTCACAAAGTCACTTCCTGAAGCCTGACCCACAATCAGTGCCACAAACACACCCATAAATCACTGTCAGCCGTCAACACACACACACATAGACACGTACACACACACACACACACACACACACACACGCACGCACGCACGCACATGCACAGACAGACACACACACACAGGGACACAGACACATGCACGCACGCACATGCACAGACAGACACACACACACACAGGGACACAGACACACACACACACACACACACACGCACGCACGCATGCACATGCACAGACAGACACACACACACAGGGACACAGACACACACACACACGCATGCACGCACACGCACATGCACAGACAGACACACACACACAGGGACACAGACACACACACACACGCACGCACATGCACAGACAGACACACACACAGGGACACAGACACACACACACGCACGCACGCACATGCACAGACAGACACACGCACACAGGGACACAGACACACACACACACGCACGCACATGCACAGACAGACACACATACACAGGGACACAGGGACACACACACACACACACACACACACACACACACAACACACACATACACGCACACACGCTCACACATACACACACAGACATGCAACACACACACACACACACACGCTCAGAGAGGCAGAAAGAAACAGTCATGCTGTGTTTGTAAAAGTGTAGCACAAAAACTCAAAAACACACGCAGCTGTTTTCAATCACGCAGCCAAACACACAAACACACGCTGCTGCTGCACACGACCACCTTTCTCCGACTCTTTAACATCAGACTACTACAGCAAACATCCGCTTCTATGAGCGCAAACAAACGCATTCATTTCTCAGTTCACATGAGAGAAAGATCCAGACAATAGTTCGTGAAGTCAAATATCTTTCAATGAGGCCAGAAAAATAATCTGGTTTTGTCCTTGAGTTTATGTTTCTGACTCCGCTGACAGATATTTGTTCGTTCTAAACATAAACACACTTCATTTTGATGCATTTCTGAGTTGATTTTAATACAGTTTTCAGAAAACCAGGCTTAATATCTCAAGTCGTTGTGCATCTCCAGTAAAATGCATCTTGATTTGAATAAAGTTTATCTTTCTGACACCATTGTTCTTGATTTATTCATAAACTCACTTCATTTTCTCACTTAATGCTTCTCCAGTAAATGCATCTTGATTTTAAGAATATTTTCATGTTTGAAATGAAAAACTAGACAACAATGCATCATTTTTTTGCAGAGTAGTGAGTAACACTTCAGATCATTTTAATACATGCTGTTGAATTGAAATGGATGGGAACTGCAGTTCGAAAGTAGAATTAAAATGAACTGAAAATCAAAGAAATTCATGCAACTGTAATTTCATTTTTAACTCAATTTATCAAGATAAACTATAAATCTTGAGACAGCAATGCCTTGTTTGAAATGTTTAAAAACGTTAAAAACTTTAGTGGACCAGTGTGGATAAAAACTCAATTTCCAAGAATGCATCAACTTCCTGTGCATTCAAATTCAATTCGATTCAAATTCGAAACTCTGTCTGGATGTTTTATGGGCAACATGTTTTATGCTCCTCATACCTTATTGGATATTATATGTTAGTAATTTATATCTTCACTATAAACCGACACACACATGATTCAAAGACTCGTTGTTGATGAAATCATGAAATTACAGATAAAACCATAAAGATGTGACAAACTCACTGACGTATTCTCAAAACTACATCTATGCATTTGGCAGATGCTTTTATCCAAACACTAAATCCATGTTTTGTCTAGTTTTGCAGTTAAATATCTATGTTTTTAAAGGATAGATTATATGCATAAGACATGTTTTCAGAAAATAAATCTTAAATTATGTGTTTTTCTTACCTCACTGGCAAATTGTTTTAGGTATAAATCTAACAAAGTGTAAAACAATTTGCCTTTGAGGTAAGAAAAATACACATAATTTAAGATGTATTTCCTGAAATAGATTTATGCTTAAAACTAAGGAAAAGTTGCTTATGGCGATATAATAATACACAACATTTAGTAGTTATTATCTTTACTGTCTCATGCGGTAAATACAATAAATGTCTCTGCAGCTTCAGACCAGGGTTATTATAGTCACAAAAAATGACAAAACACCATAAATTATAATACTTTAGCAAAAATTTAATAAAAAAACTATAATAGTATCTCGATAGTAAAGCAACACTGATCATAGAAATAAAAATTCTATTGAAATGCATTTGTGTGAACCGTCATCTATCTGGCATGTAAGGCGTCCAAACACAGTTTTGAGACTCAAACTCAAATATAATAACGAGAAGTATATGCAGTATATGCCTCCACACCTTCAGCGCAGCACAATCCATCCCTGATCTCAGCGATTCACTTTCCCAAAACGCTTTCAGATGCAGTTCGGAGTAAACAAACCTCACCAAACAGCACGTTATTACACTTAACCCGTTAATGCCTGGCATAGTTACTCGCACAGTCGTTCACAGGAACACAGTGCTGCTCTTTTGCCATGTTGTTGTTTTCAAATCAACATAAATTGCTTTTATATACGCAGCTCCGTCTGACTGGAATCTTCTGCAATCGAATTTGAAATTACAAAGTTTGATGTCTTTGGATCTTTTCAAAAGAGTTATTCGGCAAATGGAAATTGACTCAATGACATGTAACTGTTTTTAAGTGTCTCTAGTCTGTCTGTGTTGTAATATTTTGTGATGAAACTGATGTATTGCTGTCCATTTTGGCCAGAACACAACTGCAAAAGAGATTTTTAATCTCAGAGAGTCTCTCTTCTGGTTAAAAAAAAGGTTAAATAAAAAATAAAATAAATAAATGTGGTGTTTTTTTTTTTATTTAACTTGCAAATTGTTAGTTAATTCCACCCAAAAATTGCAAAGTAATGGCACGTTTTGATGTAGCATGACTGAAATGGTATTTTCTTGTAAAAGCTGTCTGTTTAACTTTAACCAAACTTACTTCTAACGCCAAACATGTACAGTTGAGGTCAAAAGTTTAGAATCTGCAAAATCGTAATTATTCTTAAACAGAATCTTAAACAGTTAAACTGTCTGCTGTTCTTCAGAAAAACCCTTCAGCTCACACTAATTTGGTTTACCAGCATTTTTGTGTATTTGAACCCTTTCCAACGATGACTGTATGATTTTGAGCTCCATCTTTTCACACCGAGGACAATTGAGAGACTCATTACAACTATTACAGAAGATTCAAACACTCACTGATGCTCCAGAAGGAGAAATTAAGCATTAAGAGCCGGGGGTGAAAACTTTTGAACAGAATGGAGATGTGTACATTTTTCTTATTTTGCCTAAACATCCTTTTTTTTTTTTTTTGTACTGCCCTACTGAGGCTACAGAAGATACTTGCATGTTTCCCAAAAGACTAAATAAGTTACATTTACCCTGATCTTCACATTCAAAAAGTTTTCACGCCCCAGCTCTTAATGTATATTTTTTCCTTCTGGAGCATCAGTGAGTGTTTGAATCTTCTGTAATAGTTACATATGAGTCCCTCAGTTGTCCTCAGTGTGAAAAGATGGATCATTTTTATACATTCAACTGTTATTTTCTCTTGTGGACTATATGTAAGCATCTTTTATGTTCAATATCTTATTCAGGTCAGCACAAAATAAACAATACCATGCATTTCTTATGATCCTTATTTTGGTAAAATAATTAACATTTTGCATATTCTGAAAAGGGGATGCAAACTTTTGACCTCAACTGTACAGCGACTCTCAGGTGATTCTGATTGGCTACAGAAGCTCATGCTGTTGCCGGGTTCACAGAGACACAGGTGTGATGCTCAGGTAGTTACATACACACAGATACTGAGCCGAGAGGAGGAGCTAGAGAGAGAGAGAGAGAGAGAGAGAGAGAGAGAGAGAGAGAGAGAGAGAGACAGTTTAGAGAGGAATGTGGACGCATCTATCCATCCAAACCCTCATCCTCCCACCGCTCAACGAGAAAAGAGAGAAAGGGAGTAAAGAGGATGAAGAGAGAGACGAGTAATCAGCCCTAAATCAGTCATATGAGAGAAACCACACATACATTACAGAAATAAGAGCAAGACATCAGAGAGAGAGAGACAACATCAGAAAAGCACTGTGGAGTCACTATAGAACAACAGCAACAATTAAATACAATCATTCTGAATGATTATCATATTAATTTACATCATAGTACTTCAAATAATTATGTACAAAAAGCAGAGTCGAGGTGAAGAGAGATGTGATTTTACACACAATATATATATATATATATATGCACATATTAAATTTCCATGTATGAAATATATTATCATATGAAGTAAAAACACACGTAAAACTTATTATAAATGTATATCGATATGTAGCACAATACACTTGATACAAGGCAATATATTTCATATATTACATTTCCAAATGGGATGATTAGTATGTTTTCCTTGTTTTAGTAAAACCTCTTAAAATCCTAAAATCAAATACAATTACTTGAGAAACAACATTTTTATAAGATATCATGACTTGTTTTATTTAAAAACAAATCTTCTTTCAAGCATCACCTTAAGTAAGGTTGTATTGTTTCTTAATTTAAGGATGTTTTTAGTGGCAAACAAACTAGTACTAGTTGAGAAAACAAGTTAGTTTGCATTGCCAAACAATCACACAAACACATATTTACTTCTAAATGGGACATTGCATAGACTTCTAATTTTATATACAGCTACGTATACATACTGCAAAGCAATCCTAACAGAAAACTCCCTGCATTTTTACATTTCTAAAAAAACTTACAATTGAGGACCTCATTTTTCCACATAATGTGGTTAAGTTGGTACACACACACACACACACACACACACACACACGCACACACACACACATAGTTTGAGCAGCTCTAATGTCACCCACATCTGCTTCCATTGTCACTGCTGTACAGTATGAACTTCACTTCACATGGACACTTTCACACAACCTCAGACAAGTTACTTCAGCACACCGTTAGCTGACACAAACAATGACACCCCCTCACAAAACAAAGCAAAGCAAAGCAAACCCAAACCGTTTTGGGCAACGCCTCTCGGGAAGCTATTTTCAAGACTCCAACACATTTCATCACAGCAGCAGAGAACGAGAGAGAGAGAAAAAATCCACTTTATAAACGCGAATCATCAAGCCTGTAATAATATAACATTTTCGGTTCCAGTTGAAATTTCCAAAACACACACATATATAGAATCACATTTGTTTTTCATTTGAGCAGAGGCCTGCGCACACAAACCCACAAGCCCAGTGTAGAATTTCATCTGGTTCCTGCAGCCGAGAGTTTAACTCTATCCCTCGAGGGAGAGTTTAGCGGGAGCAACGCAGATGCGTCGCAATGTACCAAAGATTATGTTTCAGTTTTAGAGATTCCTCCTCTTACTTCGCTCAGCCCCCTCTGAAACGAAATTTCTATTCACTGAGACTTAGAGGGTCAGCTGAATTTAATGGTCACTTATTGTCTGTTCAGGCAAAGCTGGTGGCACAAAG
Source organism: Schizopygopsis pylzovi (assembly GCA_027422435.1). Classification (NCBI taxonomy): domain Eukaryota; kingdom Metazoa; phylum Chordata; class Actinopteri; order Cypriniformes; family Cyprinidae; genus Schizopygopsis; species Schizopygopsis pylzovi. Next base: position 29,797,360 of record CM049831.1, on the reverse strand, counting down.
CAGGGTCTCATGGACCACCCTGCTTCAACATCGCCCGTGGCGTTTAAACCCCGGCTAATTCCTCTGCTTACTCGGCGGGAGACAGGTATCTGAGACCCACACGCAGATCTCCACCACTCATTTCCCTTTTACCCTGCCTTTCCTTAGCCAGAAAATCATTACAATAAGAAAGAAACAAACAATTCCATCCCATGGTTTTGTGTAAGTAATATCTGCAATCATGCTGTCTGATTTGTTGAATTTGTCGCTGCTGATAAGAGAGATTAGTTCAGTTGCAGTGGGAACGCAAAGCAGCACATTTTACCCAAGGTTCCCCTCTCTTTGCACAGTGAGCGCTCTGCTCTAAGATTAAGGCCTGCACTCTCTCCGAGCTGAAACAATACAGCTAGCCTGCCAAAAAACAAAGCCCACATTCTCAAGTGCAAAGCAATTTATACTTAATGCAACCCAGATCGTCTAAAAAAGAACAGGGGGGGGGGGGACAAGCAGGAACTTTAGTAATGCACGTACGGTTATCCAACACTCGCTCATATTCTCGCTCAGGTTTTTCCACCACATTCACATAAATGACTTAAGCACATGTTTCAGAATATGTTCCCATAGATTTCCTTTCGCACAATATGCAAGAGCCATCAAAATCACTGACACCTCCCCCCGAAAAAAAAAATGCAATTACTCACCTCTGCATGTTGAGTTCTGGGCTGGCTTGCGTCGGCTTCAATGGCGTACACGTCTATCAAGTAGAGGTCCGAGCCTTGCTCCCGGTCCAGTTCTGCAGCTGTTTGGATAACCCCGGAGTGACGGCCGATGGTGAAAAGCCGGCCTGTGGCCTTCCCTCCGCTCCGGACCGAAACAATAAAAAACTCCACCTTGGTGCCGGTGCCACGAGGACTGGAGGCATCCAAAGAGATCACGTTGGTTCCAGGCGGTTGGCCCTCCTTTAGAATAGTTATGTATTTATGTTGGGAGAACACCGGTCCATCCGTACCCTGAAGGATGATGGTCAGCTCCGTCCTTGAGCTCTTGCGATCCGTGCCGTGATCCGTAGCAGAAACCGTTAGAGTGTAGATGAGCTTTGAGGGAACTAGTTGAGAGGTGAGTCTGATATCTCCACTGTAACTGTCCATGATAAACGTATCAAAATCTCCCCTCAAGAGTTCGTACTCCACCTCTCCGTTGGCACCCTCGTCGGGGTCGAAAGCCACTACTGTTGTCAGAATGGAACCGATCACTATGTTGGATTCGGCCACTAGGGCATTCTGGGAGATAAATACAGGCATGTTGTCATTTTGGTCCGTCACCCATATGGTAATGTTTTTCAGAGCAAAACGGCGGAACTCGACTGGCACGGCTTGGTCAGTCGCTTTGATGGTCAGCTCAAAGAGGTTGGAGAACTCTCGGTCGATCTCCTTGTTCGTAAATATCACTCCAGATGCGGGGTCGATGCGGAAATGCGCCCCCCTAGGAGTCTGCATGATGATGGAGTACTCCAGCTGGCCATTGATGTCGGCATCTGTATCGTGAGCGGTTATAGTCATGACAGAAGTGGAGAGCTGGAGGTTTTCAGGGATGGATTTGAAAATGTCACCCGGTGTAAAAACAGGAGGGTTGTCATTAAAATCTCTCACGTGAATGGTGACCGGAATGGAGGAAGACCTGGATGGCCTCCCGCTGTCTTTGGCTGTGACGTTGAGTTTGTAAAGGGACTGCGTTTCGTAATCCAGTTTTTTGACCAGGAAAACACTACCAGTGTTGGGACTGATGCTAAAAGTGCCGTGGTTGTTGGTGGCGGAGATGCTGTAAGTGATGTCGGCATTGGATCCAGAGTCAGAGTCTGTGGCGGTTACAGAGGCAACCAGCTCTCCAATCCGCATGTTCTCCAGCACATCCACCGTGAGAGTTGTTTTGGGAAATGATGGAGAGTTATCGTTATCATCCAGAACACTGATGCTCAACACACAAGTGGATGAAAGAGGCACAATCCCAGAGTCCTCCGCCATGATTTTGAGGGAGTAAAAGGGTGTTGCCTCGTAGTCTAGTTTTCCCACTAGAGTAACTTGACCAGAAGTGCTGTCAATGCTGAACTGTTTCTCCTCATTTCCCTCCATGATGTCATAGCGAACAAGGCCGTTTTTATTCTCGTCTACGTCTGATGCTGAGACTCGGAGCAGCTGCATCAAGTTCTGGGCAGATTCTGAGATTGAGGCCTGGAAAATGTCTTTGGTAAATTTCGGCGGGTTATCGTTGATGTCCTGTATGTACACTTGAACTTTGGCCTGGTCTTTGAGAGGTTTGGGAAGGCCCTGATCGGAGGATACGACGGTGAAACTGAACACTGCGGCACCTCTCTGTCTCATAATAGATTCGCGGTCGAGCTGTAGCGTGCTAGTCAATGCGCCCGAGATAGCGTTCAGCTCAAAATTTGGCTGCGGTGTTTCAAAGGAGTAACGAACCTCGCTGTTTGGCCCAAAGTCTTTATCCTCAGCGAAAACCAGCCCGACAAAAGAGCCTCGCTCCTGCTCTTCCTCAAAGTGGAACACATAATTTGTGCTGTTGAAAAGCGGACGGTTGTCGTTGACATCGTCGAGAAAAATAGTCACATTAACACTAGAGCTCAGCGGCTCGACGGCTCTATCTTTGGCCACCACTAATAAACTATACCGATCTTGAACTTCTCTATCCAAATCTGCTTTAATATACAACTGCCCATCAGGGAAAATCCCAAAAATGTCATTTGTGTTTCCGCTTACGATGTCATACACAATTTCCCCATTGAGTCCAGAGTCTTTATCGCTGGCCTCCACTTTAAAAAAGCGACTATTAACCGGCTCGGATTCTAGAATGGTGACTTCATAAGAAAGCTGGTCGAAAACTGGCGCGTTATCATTAACGTCGTACACGCTGATGGTGAGAATGAGGCTGGAGGTGCGCTGAGGAACGCCGAGGTCGGAGGCCATGACCTCCACCTGGTAGGAGCTAGTGGTCACTTCTAAGGGGCCAGTGAGGGTTATCAATCCATGTCTCTCGTGGATATGAAACAAGCCTTTGGGGTTCTGTTTAAGGCTGTATATGACCATACCATTGGTCCCCTCATCAGCATCCGAAGCTTTAGCTTGGAATATTTGATGTCCAGTGGCCCAGTTTTCAACAGCACTGACATGCTCAACATTGTGAATGAAATGAGGGGCGTTATCATTCAAATCCTTCACTGTGATATTAACTAACGCTTCCCCAGTAACCTCCCCACCCCTCGCAATCACCCTGAGCTGGTAAAACGCCTGCTCTTCTCTGTCTATCAGACCCGAAGCTGTGATCTGCCCTGTGCTGCCTTTGATAGCAAACAGACCGCGCTGGTCCCCCGATGCGATCAAATAAGTGATATTTGTGTTCAGATCTACCGTGGCGGCCGACACGCTGCCAATAATGGTGTCAACGGCCAAGTTCTCAAACATAACAAAGCTGTACTCTTTCTGACTGAACACGGGCGGGTTATCTTGCGTGTCTACAACAGTGACTGTCACTATAGCTTGCGTGTTTGAGCGCAAACCGCCTCCGTCCGTCGCAGTGACCTGCAGCTGATAAGCGGTCTTCTCCTCTCTGTCGAGTGGCACTAAAGTCGTGATTTTACCAGAATTGCTGTTGATATGAAACTTGTACGAATCACCAGCAGAGATGACATATTTAACAGTGCCATTACGGCCAAGGTCAGGGTCGGAAGCTGTTACACTAGTCACAAATGATCCCGAAGGCTCGTTTTCTTTAATATTGGCAAAATACTGCACAGGGTAAAACACTGGGCTGTTATCATTAACGTCCTTCAGTGTGATATTGACTTTGCAGATGGAGTAAAGGGGGGGCGTTCCTGCATCTGTGGCTTTGATGTGCAGCAGATACGAGCTCTCTTTTTCTCTGTCTAACTCTATGGCTGTACTCAACCGGCCTGATATTGCATCTAACCTGAACTTATTCTGAATGCTCATGGGGGTTTCAGGGTCAAAGGAGAACCGGACCGTGCCATTGGCACCAAGATCCGAATCTGTGGCGGACAGAACCACAAGCTCGGATCCGGCCGGCGAATGCTCGACTAATGAAATGTGATACGTGCTTTGAGTGAAAGTGGGGACCTGATCGTTAACGTCGGTGATGTTCACTATTAATTTAGTGTAGGAGATTTTCGGCTGCAGGCCTTGGTCTTTGGCACTGATATTTAACACTATTTGAGAAGCTATTTCCCTATCGAGCTCTGCTGCGCTTGTGACCAAACCGCTGTTCTCGCTGATGGCAAACCAGCCCAAACTGTTTCCAGACACCAGTGAGTAGCGGAGATTGGCGTTCTGCCCGGAGTCTCCATCTGTGGCTGAGACCCCTTTAATGTAGCTGCCTTTAGGAATGTCCTCGCTTATGTCTACTCTATACACAGCTTCCTGAAATATGGGTGGATGGTCATTAATATCGTTCACAAATATAACCAAACTCGCAAAAGATGAGCGAGCGACAGGCCTGCCGTTATCTGACACTGAAACGGTGAGGTTGTAGGAGGAGATCCGCTCTCGGTCGAGCACACTGGCTACTTTGATTAGGCTCAGATTGGGGACGGGCGAACTGTGGACTTCAAAGTGTCTCTGTTCATTTCCACCAAGTATAGAAACTGAAATATTACCATTAGCAGTGGACGAATCTGAATCGGAAACCGTTAATAATGCCACTACAGTGCCCACCTGTGCATTCTCATCCACCGAAGCGAATTTGGATGTGGTAGGGAAGTATCGAAATTTAACTACGGGGTCATTGTCATTCACATCAAGCAGTTTTATAGTCGCTTCTGACCTGCCTGAGAGAGAAGGGACGCCATTATCTACTGCATGGATAGTGAGGGAATACTCCTTCCTTGTCTCATAATCCAACCCCTCCTTTATAATCACAGTCCCAGCCTTAGGGTCTATCTGAAAAGGAGTTCCTTCATCTAAAACATATGTTATATCAGCATTTGCACCTTCGTCCAGATCTGTAGCTGTTATTTGGAGAACACTAGAGCCAATGGCAGCGTCCTCAAACACACTGGTCTGGTAATGATCCTGGTCAAATGCAGGTGGGTTGTCGTTTATATCCTGAATGGTGACGTTTACCTGCAGATACCCAAACTTTTTAGGCTCTCCTTTGTCTTCCACTTGAACGAGGAGCTGGTAGAAGGGGGTTAATTCTCTGTCCAGCCCTCCTGTGGAGACCAAGTGCAGAAAAGCGCCCTCTCCGCTCGGGTTGACGGTGATATCCAGGCGAAACTTTCGCTGTTCGTTCCCGCTGATGATTCTGTATGTGGTGTGATCCACTCCGTTACTCCCGATGTCCGCGTCGGTCGCGGTGTCCAGTATCACCTGACGCCCGCTGCTCGCGTCCTCTTTGAACGACACCACGATCGACGCGTCAGGAAACACCGGCGCGTTGTCGTTAATATCCAAAACCACGATGCGCACCTCGGTGGGGTAAGTGGGCTGGCTGGACAGAACCACCACATTAATGATGTTACTAGGCAGAACTTCTCTGTCGATCACGGAGGACGTGTAGATGACGCCCGTCGAGGCGTTGATGGAAAAAAGTTTGTGGTGTTCGCTGAATCTGTACGTGAAAGAGGGTTTGGTGTCGATGGTGCCCACATATGTGCCCACCGGCTGCTCCTCCAGAACCTCAAACTCCTGCCGAACTTGACTGGATAAAGAGTAGCGCGATAAAGTCCATAAAACGACTAAAATGAGGTGCAAAGTGTCTAGAGATCTACCTGAAAGCGCCATGATCGCAGATCCAGTCAGGGTTTTTCCGAGCCTGATACATTCACCTCAGATTTGCAACATTGTATCCAAAAAAACGCGGCGATCAAAGGAAATGTATCCAAAGCGCGCTCGCCGTTTCAAACAAACTTGAGATCAAGTTCGGCTGAAGAGAGTTGTAGATCCGCGGGGGTATCCTTAAAATCAGTTTTAGGGAGGAGAAAGGGTGCTTTCGCTGTAAAACCCAGTCAGAATTCATCCAGCAAAACTCAGGATAATTATGATGAAGATTATGATGGAGTTTCCATTGTCAGGAAAAGGAAAGTTCGCAACGATTAAATCCTCCTGAGAGTTTTTCCTCAAGGAAATAAAGCAGCAATAATGTTATCCCTGTGATTCTGATTCGGGATGTCCCGCGGAATAACGGTGACCAAACTTCACTTTACTGCCCTGACACAGAACAAAAGCCCGAGTTGAGAAAACTCCCGCCCTCCTGTCCTGCTATTGGCTCTCTGTGCGTGACCCCGCCCCTCTCTGGCTCCCAGCTCTATTGTAAAGTCATCGACTCGGACGCTGATTGGACGAGGCGGCTGTCAATCATCGCGTAAACTGAATATTATAACAGAGCTGCGCTGCAGGTACCGTTATGTGCCACAATAACACCAACCGCTCATTAACATGCCTGCCTTCTTTTTATAAGTGTTTGAATACATTCATGTGTTTGTCAGCATATTTGTGAATGTTGCATGTAATTTATCACAATAAGAATGTGTTAATATTATTAAGAACGTTTTTTTTTTGTTCACAGTTTGTAGAAATACAAAGATTTATGTTTAAAATATCTTTCTCGCAATTTAATCAAAATCATGCAATTTAAATATAATGTAATAATAAACACATAAATACATTTAAATAATAATAATAAATAATAGATGTAAAAAATGTCCACATTTCTAAAATAAATGTAAATCAAGGTACATTTGCTTGAGAACCAAATTGTTTAGCACATTAAGTGTTTTGTTTTCTGAAAGAAAATAAATAAATATAAATATTTTGTGAGTTTATACTTAAAACAATAACAAAAATATCTGTCAGTGCGGTCAGAAATATAAACTTAATTCAAAGGGAGAACATGATTATGTTTCTAACTCTACTAGCAGATATTTTTATATTAATTTTAACAAATTTAATGGAAAACAAGGCTTTATATCTTATCTTGTATCACTGGTGTTTCAATGTTTTATTAAAAACATAATGATTTATGTCTTTGCAGAGTTGTATTAGTTTATTAATAAATTTCAGATGAACAGTTATGAATGGAAAGCTCATATTCAGATTCACACGCCTGTAGCGCCACCTAGCGGTCACACAGAGTAGTTCATCTGATGAAGTCCTTTATTAGCGGATTAAACTCCTTCTCCGGAGCGCATGCGCGGACAGATGTCCTCGGTAAAGCTGATTATCTGCAGTCTGTGTGTTCAATCTTCTAGCGTTATTCTGTTTGTGCTGATCTTTTAATTGGGCCCGATGCCTTGATGTTTGTTTTCCTCTTTAATTAAAAGCTAATTTTAGCGCATTGATGCTGCACTGATGCTGCACTGACCTACTTCAGGAACAAACAAGACTTCTGCTCTGAACTTCTGATTGATTTAAATGAAGACATTAGGCCGCTTTGGGAAGAACATGCTGAAGGAATGTGCTTCTGTGTTTCTCGCCGGGGCTAGTTGTCACATGAGAAGTTTCAGTATCTAAAAGTGTGTTTTATCTGGCAGTGTTTCCATGTTATATAGTTAATAACTGTGATATGATAAGTGCATTAATGTTTATGTCTGGTTGAACCATAAGTGGGCAGAATAAACACAGGTTGAACTGTTTTCTCAGATTAATTATTATCACGTTATTCACACATGCAGAATTAGATTAGATTAATATGTCATGTTTTTATGTGTTCATGCTGTAATTTCTGTGTCAATGGATTAAATACAATATTTTAGTTTTGTTTTTCTGCATTAATGTTTATAGGCTACTGATTTTGCTGAAAAGCCAGCGATAGGCTTTTTAATGAAAGCATCTCATTATGAAATATTATATATGAATATTATTCTATAAATTTACTTATTCTTTAATTTCTATTTATTTATTATGAAAACTATATTTATACTAATCATGTTTTTTTATTGATAGATTTTATTTAGGTCTACTTATTAATTTATTCTAAAATATAACATTCTAATAATATGATAATGTTAGATTAATAATTATAATTGTTTATGAAAATTATTTTATTTCATTGTTTATCTGTTTTTCATTCAATTATTTATTTCATTATTTATTATGGAAATATTAAACTATATTTAGCCAAATATTTGTTTGAATTTTTTTTTTTTACTTATTAACATTATTAGATTAATTATTATAATTATTTATAAAAATATTTTATTTACTTGTTTATTTGTTTTTAATTTACTTATTTATTTCAGTATTTATTATGGAAATATTAAACTATATTTACTATATTTAGCCAAATATTTGTTACATTTTTTTCACTTATTTATTAATTAACTTTTTTACTTATTCTGAAATATGCAATAATGTAATAATTATTATAATTATTTATTATGGAAATATTAAACTAGATTTACTATATATTTATTTATTTAGCCAAATAGTTTGTTTTCATTTAAATTTATAGATTTGTTTTACTTATTTACTTATTTATTTACATTTGTACTTATTTTGAAATATGTAATCTAACATAAATCTATAAACATGTGAGGTAACCGGTTTACTGTTAACTAGTGAAACATTACATTAATATGAACAGCTGCAGCTCAGAATATACGTTGGGAACATATTGTGCATTATGATTGAGTTTGTTGATTAATTCACTATATTTCACCGATGCAGTTCAGTTCAGACAGTTCAAGAAATCATTTGAAAGCATCTCATAACATTAAATTGAATGTTGCATTTATCAGTGTATATTGTAATACATATTTAAGAAATTCTTGTTGCATCGGATTGTATTAGTCGTGATAGTCGATGAACTGAAACAGGTGAAATGTGATGAGTTGATTCACTGAGAATGATTCAGTTGAGTCATGTGTTCGGTTCAGTGTTCATCTGGAGTTTGTCAGATGTTCAGTGGTGTCTGGTCATTCTCTCCTCGTCTGCTCATGCAGCTCTCTGTCTCTGGAGATCTGCTGGTGTTTGAGTAAGTTCGGTGATCGTATCTGGAGGACACGAGATGCTGATGATTGATTCAGTTGAGTCATGTGTTCGGTTCCGTGTTCATCTGGAGTTTGTCAGATGTTCAGTGCTGTCTGTTCATTCTCTCCTCGTCTGCTCATGCATCTCTCTGTCTCTGGAGATCTGCTGGTGTTTGAGTAAGTTCGGTGATCGTATCTGGAGAACATGAGATGCTGATGATTGATTCAGTTGAGTCATGTGTTCGGTTCAGTGTTCATGACTCGGTGATCTGGAGTTTGTCAGATGTTCAGTGCTGTCTGTTCATTCTCTCCTCGTCTGCTCATGCATCTCTCTGTCTCTGGAGATCTGCTGGTGTTTGAGTAAGTTCGGTGATCGTATCTGGAGAACATGAGATGCTGATGATTGATTCAGTTGAGTCATGTGTTCGGTTCAGTGTTCATGACTCGGTGATCTGGAGTTTGTCAGATGTTCAGTGCTGTCTGGTCATTCTCTGCAGGATCTGCTCATGCATCTCTGTCTCTGGAGATCAGCTGGTGTTTGAGTAAGTTCGGTGATCGTATCTGGAGAACACGAGATGCTGATGATTGATTCAGTTGAGTCGTGTGTTCGGTTCAGTGTTCATGACTCAGTGATCTGGAGTTTGTCAGATGTTCAGTGCTGTCTGGTCATTCTCTGCAGGATCTGCTCATGCATCTCTCTGTCTCTGGAGATCAGCTGGTGTTTGAGTAAGTTCGGTGATCGTATCTGGAGGACACGAGATGCTGATGATTGATTCAGTTGAGTCATGTGTTCGGTTCAGTGTTCATGACTCAGTGATCTGGAGTTTGTCAGATGTTCAGTGCTGTCTGGTCATTCTCTGCAGGATCTGCTCATGCATCTCTCTGTCTCTGGAGATCTGCTGGTGTTTGAGTAAGTTCGGTGATCGTATCTGGAGGACACGAGATGCTGATGATTGATTCAGTTCACAGACTCGGTTCTGTGCGCAGGTATCTGTACTAACACTGATCAGTTCACCTAAACATGCAAACCATGATAGAATGAAGGATTCCTTTAATGTCAATGGCTTGATTCAGAAAGTTATCTTAAGGACTTGTTTAGTAAAGTGTCAATGGGAAAACTTAAACTTACTGGACCTGCCTAAATCTCACTTTTAATATGTTTATTAATTTGTTTATATACCTATTACTTAAGATAGATTTGACCTGTTTTTGCCATGAAAATAGACCAATTTGTTTTATTTTTTATGTAAATATTTTGTTTTCTGAAATGTAAATTAATCTAATTTCTGATATCTGGTTTGTCTGTTCTCAGTCTCCCTTTAAATGTTTGCTAATGATTTTTTAATAAGTATATGCCGTGTACTCTGACACATACATGGATGTCTGTAAGCCCCGGATATCTTCTCACTCAGCTCTAAACACACACTTCAGCCGTACAACTGTAAATATGTTATTATAAGCTTTTCATGAACTTTGGGAGGCTGTGCAACAGATGAGTTGTAGCTGTCTGTTTTTATGCTAAAAGCTGAACTCGAGTGTCTGATGTTTTATGGGTTATTTGTTGGTAAAGGTAAAGGTTGAGAGAGCCAGTGCTGTCCAAGTGTGACTCACAGAACAGCGCCACCTGCTGACACAAATCAGTACCAACACAATCATCAAGATGCTCTTTACAGAAGAAACACTTTCAGTGTGAAACAACACACAGCTGTCTACCTGCTGCTTCTGTTACTGAAAATACATTAAAATAATCATAGTTCACATCTGTGACTGCATGAATGATATTAAACACTCACCATCCAGGTAACTATGATTTGTTTGGCAAGGCAACATTTCTCATTTTTGAAGTTGGTGAACTAATATTACTGACTATAAATAAAATAAATAAAAATGAACTAAATCTCTGAAAAAAAAAGCAAAACTGTTGACAAATGACAACAAGAGTACATGATAACATTAATAAACATTTAACTAAATGAAAATTTCAAATTAAAGCGAATTCAAAATATGAACTATAAACTATAATAGTATATATTGAATGCTAAAATCACACTTTTTGTCAGAAAAATAATATAGCTGTCACACTCACTCTGGAGCAGGGAAACGCGGAGACGAGGAACTTCTTTCAAACATAAACTTTTAATGACCAAAACTTAGGAATCGCTGGAGACCAGGAATGAACACATTAAGACGATCAGACCGGACACAGAGGCAGGGAAACACAGGGCTTTTGAAGGGACAAATGAATGAGCTAAACAAGATGATTAATCAAACACAGGTGATAGGACTTAACGATGATGAACTAATTACACGAAACAAGGACAGGAAATACCAAATAAGGGCACGAGAGGAGGGGAAACACAAGACACGGAGAGACAAACTGTGACAATAGCAATGTAATTACATTTGTAATGCAACTTTTACCCGGAAGTTTGTTATTGAGTTTATATCTCACATCAATTGTGAGATAAAAAAGTCAAAATTGTGACAAAAACAGCCTAGAAACTTTGAGATATTTAATCTCGGAATTATGGAAAAAGTCAAAATTGTAAAATATGTTCCCAGAATTACAAAAGTCACAATCATGAGATTAAATTTAGATTGGTGAGAAAAAGTCACAAGTTTGAGACATAAACCCAGAATTGCAAACACAATTATTATGGTGTCGTGGAAACAAGCTTCATTAGTTTGCTGCTTTATGACTTTTTAATGTATTTATTTTATTTTTTTCCCATCATCATGCAGTGAATTAGAGAAGCACTAGAGAGCACCACTGAACAACATATGATCATCTTCTGTAACTCTGTCTCTTCTGAGTTTCTCAGACTGAGCTCACTGCTTGAGCTGCTAGATACACTGAAGATGTATTTCTACAGGAGAAGCTCATCGATCTCACTGAATTCATGCGCTTTGAGCTCCAGCTAATCTGAGATGAGACTGAATATGATCTCACACATGATCTGAGAGGAGAGAGAACCATAGAGAGACAAAGAGTTATATCCCTAAACGCTGATAACTCTCCTGAATGGAGAGAGAGCGAATGTGTTCATGAACGAGCCTCAGGCGCTTCATTTACTCTCGTTGACTCATTTTTAACATCGCTGTAGTATCAGATCACCAATGAAAGCTCAGCCAGGTTTCCTCAGATTCTGACACAAACTCCTGCAACATGCTCTCAGCGGTTAAAGATGATTCTGAACAACTCTGTACAAACTCATACAGATCACGTCTCAGACTGTTCATTATCTCTTAATAAACATGTAATTAATCATCTTAGAATCAAGCTTCCACTATGGAAAATATGTTGGTCATTACTTCTTACAATTACCTTAATATGTGTATTTTTTATATTAAAAATAAATTTTAAATAATATTATATAGGTGTACACACACAAATAAAAATAAAATGTGTAGAAATAGTTTTCACCAAGATGTGAAATGGTAGAGAGTCGGACTTGTAACCCAAAGGTCCTGGGTTCGAGTCTCGGTATCAGCAGGGATTGTAGGTTGGGGAGGGAATGACCAGCGCTCTCTTCCACCTTCAACACTACGACTGAGGTGAGACCCTCCCATTTACTCTTTCTCATATTAAAAATGCATTGATTGCGATTTGTAATTTAAAGGTTGTTCGTCAGTTCACCTGAATGATGCAGCAACACTGACATGAACAGTAGCAGAAATTGTATAAGACTCGGACCATGCACTGCATTACACTCATCTGTGTGACTTGTCAGCTGTTTGTGAACTGTGTGTGAATGTGTGTGAGAATGAGAGAGAGAAGAGCAGAGACGTAGAGAGAGAGAGAGAGAGAGACTCTAAAGGAGCAGGAATGACGAAGCAGGTTTTCAACCAAAGTCAATGGCCAAGTGCCCAACTAAAGTGAACACTAATCACCATAATGGTTGAAGAAAGCAGCTTTTTTTTTTTTTTACACACATTGGCTCAAACACAGAACCAGGAATCACGTGACTTCAGGAAAAGAGAAACTGAAGAGTAGTTGAGCTGTCGTGATGTTTGTGTCTCTGTATGTCATTCAGCAAACATGGCAGAAGCCAGAATTTCAGTGGATCAGAATGAGTTAAAACTTGTGTGCGGTGTGCCTGGATCTCCTGAAGGATCCAAGTGGCCATTCCCTGTGGACACAGTTACTGTAAGAGCTGTATTACAGACTGCTGGGATCAGGAGGATTCATTGATGAGAGTCTACAGCTGCCCTCAGTGCAGACAGACCTTCAGTCTCAAGACCTGCTTTAGCTAGAATACACCATGCTGGCTGAAGTGGTGGAGAAACTGAAGCATAGTAACAAACTGTCCTGTCTGTACTGTGATTCGCTGAAGTTTCTGGAGATGTGCAGTGTGACGTCTGTACTGGAAGAAAGATACAAAGCTCGTCAAGATCCTGTCTGGTGTGTCTGAACTCTTACTGTCAGAATCACCTCGAACAACATGAGAGTTTATTTAAGAGGAAAGAGACACAAAGTGACTGATGCCACTGGACCGTTTACTGTCAGGAGAGGGTGATCATGCCAGAAAAACACGATGAAGCTCCATCTGAAGATTTTCTGTCGCACTGACCAGAAATGTATATGTATGCTGTGTACTATTATTTGAACATAAAAACCATGAAATACTGTATCAGCTGCAGAACTCAGAGCGAACAGAGAAAACAGGTATTTAGAAACTAGAATATCAAGTTAATTACTCAGCGTAATGATCTTTCAATAGTACATTCATTTTCTGTGTAGAGCCACAGCTTAATTACACAGAAATACTGTCAGTGTGAATGCTCAACATCTCTTTCACTTTTATAATACTTTCACTTGTCAGTGTGAAAACAGGTCTTACATCAAATTCATTTACGATGGTGGTAAATTATCGATCCTCCTTTTTGGAGTTTGAACCTACAGGCCATTAGTTATCAGCTCCACTTTTACTGGATTCATCTGTTCACATGATGACTTTAGTGCCAGTAGTTTTCTGTGATATTCACTAATCATCATGTTTGTCCATGCAGAAGCTAGCTGAAGAAGACACAGAAGACGTTCCAGCAGAGTTTAATCCAGCAGCAGAGAGTAAAGATACTTCAGCAGCTGAGAGAGGCTGTGGAGTCTCATAAGGTGAGTCATGAGAGAAGAAGAGAAGTTTTTCTTGAAGTCTCAGTTCAGGACTCACTGAAGCCTGAATCACTGTGTGTCCTAACAGCGCTCTGCAAAGACATGGCAGTTGGGAGGACAGTGAGAGTTTGATTCTTTACTGAGTTCCTCATCCGCTCCATTGAGAGAAAGCCTCTCTGAGTCTGATACGGCTGATCAGAGATCAGGAAAAGCAAGCAGTGAGTCGAGCTGAAGGACGACTGGAGCGATTCTGGAGCAGGAGATCAATGATCTGAGGAGGAGAGACGCTGAGCTGGAGCAGCTTTCACACACAGAGTCATCACATCCAGTTCCTGCAGGTAACACAGATCTAGAAAGTAACAGGATCATAGTGGACTTGAGCAGATCCTGTCAGGTATTACACAGATATAAAAGAACAGGTTCATGGTGGACTTGAGCAGATCCTGCAGGTAACACAGATCTAGAAGAACAGAGAAATCATAGTGGACTTGAGTCAGATCCTAGCAAGAGGTTAACACAGATCTAGAAGAACAGGGTCATAGTGGACTTGAGCAGATCCTGACAGGTAACACAGATCTAGAAGAACAGGATCATAGTCGGATCTTGTTTACGCAGATCCCTGCAGGTAACACAGATCTAGAAGAACAGGGTCAAAGCTCGGACTTGAGAACAGATCCTGCAGGTAACACTCCGATCTAGACAGAACAGTTGGTCATGAGTGTGACTTGAGCAGATCCTGCAGGTAACACATATCTAGAAGAACAGGGTCATGGTGGACTTGAGCAGATCCAGCAGATAACACAGATCTAGAAGAAGCAGGGTATCATAGTTGGACTATGAGCAGATCCTGGTTCAGGTAACACAGATCTAGAAGAACAGAGTCAAAGTGGACTTGAGCAGATCCCTGCAGGTAACACAGATCTAGAAGAACAGGGTCATAGTGGACTTGAGCAGATCTCTGCAGGTAACACCACGATCTAGAAGCAACAGGGT
Organism: Schizopygopsis pylzovi; assembly: GCA_027422435.1. Lineage (NCBI taxonomy): Eukaryota > Metazoa > Chordata > Actinopteri > Cypriniformes > Cyprinidae > Schizopygopsis > Schizopygopsis pylzovi. The sequence continues at coordinate 29,782,286 of CM049831.1, read as the reverse complement.
CATAGTGGACTTGACCAGATCCTGCATGGTAACACAGATATAGAAGAACTGAGATCAAAGTGGACTTGAGCAGTTCCCATGCTTAGGTAACACAGATCTAGAAGTAACAGGGTCATAGTGGACTTGAGCATGATCCTGCAGGTAACCCAGATCTAGAAGAACAGGGTCATAGTGGACTTGACCAGATCCTGCAGGTAACACAGATATAGAAGAACCTGAGTCAAAGTGGACTTGAGTCAGTATCCTGCATGGTAACACAGATCTAGAAGATACATTGGGTCATATGTGGACTTGAGCAGATCCTGCAGTTAACCCAGATCTAGAAGAACAGGGTCAATAGTGGCACTTTGACCAGATCCTGCAGGTAACCCAGATCTTTTTATTTGAAGAACAGTGTGTCATAGTGGACTTGACCATGATCCTGCAGGTAACAGCCAGATATAGAAATTGAATCAGAGTCAAAAAGTGGAATCTTGGAAGCTTAGTTCCAATTATGCAGGTAACACAGATCTAGAAGAACAGGGTCAAAGTGGACTTGAGCAGATCCTGCAGGTAACAGATCTAGAAGAACAGGGTCATAGTGGACTTGAGCAGATCCTGCAGGTAACACAGATCTAGAAGAACAGGATCATAGTGGACTTGAGCAGATCCTGCAGGTAACACAGATCTAGAAGAACAGGTCATAGTGGACTTGAGCAGACCCTGCTGTGACAGGAGACTCACAGAGAAACATTTCATGAGTGTCTTATTATATAATCATCAATCAGACTCTCATCTGATCATCTTCTTCTGAAAGAGACGCCGCTTACGAATGGCTTTCGGCTAGTGGTGGAGCCAGAGGGTGTCTTAGGTGACATCGGAGTGGCCACCCCGAGTGCCACCCCAATAATTAAGATGCTACTATTTCATTTTCTTTGATTAATCGTACTGATGAAGCATTTATTTTATCCTCGAACTCAAGGATGTGACGCATCTGGTGTCCCGCATAGTGCATCGTCTCGTCCATTTCCAGCATCTCGCACAGGCACGACAGAGCAGTTCTCTTCTGCTAGGAAACAAAGTATCAGCATTCAAATTCTGTTAGCTTTTTTAAGAATTTCAAACAATACCGTTTTGTAGCTCTTTCACGAGTTCACACTTACATATACTTAGCACGAGTAAGGTAATGCGTATTTGGCGAGTATAGTAATGCGTGATTGGTGTGCTGTCCGGGGAATGACCCGAACCCAGAGTACCCTCCCCTATATTGTGGTGAGAACTCTAGTTGTAACCTCTTGAGTGGAGAAGAGGCGGTGGAGGGATGCTGATTAACCGTCGAATTAATAGAGGTATGTCAGCTGTATTTATATCCATGTATTGATTAACTTGAGTGCGTTCCTCTTGTGTTAATTAGGCTTAGTATCTGACATGCTCCTCCCGAACTTTGTTAATAAAACATAATTTAGTGGCGTAACGGTTCACGTGCACTCCCGCTTTGCCTCAGTTCAAACGAAGCAGGGGTGCAATCTATAATTAGCATGAAATAAACATTACTTAAACATCCAATCCATGTTGAAAGATACACTAGGCCTACTACATTTACATTTATGCATTTAGCAGACGCTTTTATCCAAAGCGACTTACAATTGCATTCAGGTTATACATTTTCATTAGTACATGTGATCCCTGGGAATCGAACCCACAACCTTTTGCGCTGCTGACACAATGCTTTACCACTGAGCCACACAGGAACACTACAACTACAACATACTGAATATATAGTGTCACATGTAATCACTGAATGAGCGTTTCAACCACGGAAAGAGAGCAGCTTGAAAACACTGTCACATAACCTCAGAAAATCCATTCAGTGTCCGTAAACTAGCGAGAAAAATGTAGACTAGAGGAGAATTTAGCAAATATTACATTTATATATTTATTCATAATTATAATTAATAAAAAAATTATATATTACGTCATTATAAAAAATGGTCTAATATGAACTTGTATACAAATACATTTTAACCTTAACAATAAGGTTCCCTGTATAGTTTAGTTTAGGTAAACGGAAAACGCAAAAGTTTTTGAACAGTAATTTTTTTTCTTTTTTTTTTCTTTCTAAGCGTGTCTTAAGGGTGCTTGTGAAGTTTCAGTGTCTCTAACTGCTCTAAAGTTATAATGTTGAATCTAATTATAACCTTTAAGCTGCTTTTCCTGAGCAAATCTACTCAACCCTACAATGAGACTCCATTGATGTGCTTGAGCTGTTAGATGGACATTTATGTTCTTGGCAGATGTTTTATCATCCAAACTATGTCCTAGACAGTTCACATAGAGTGTAAGTGTCAAATACTACAATCTGTAGCTCTAATGTGAAACAATGAATATGAGAAAAATTAAACTGATGCTGTGAAAGTGCTGGATTGAGGTGAGTTACTAAAGATCAGTCAAGTCAACAAGAGCCGCGCACATCTGATGTTGGTGCAGGTTATTGGGTGAAGTGTGGAGCTGATGAGTTTTGATTTCTGTTTTCTGTAGAGTTTCCCGTCTCTCTCAGCACCTCCTGAAACTACAGACGTAAATGATGGTGCCTTCAGTTCTCTTGTCTCTTCTGATGCTCTGAGAGAATCTGTTAATCAGCTGAGAGACAAACTGGAGCATTTCTGCAAAGAGGATCTCAAGAAGATCTCAGACAGAGGTAAAGTCCTGGAGATTCATCTGCTCTCCATCATCATCTCATATCATGGAGAACATCATATTAGAAATGTGTTAGTAATGGATGCAGGATCATGAGAATCACACTGTTCATGTCTGTTGATTTCCACAGTCACATTCATCAACATTGATCTCTGGACCAGGAAGGAATTCCTACAATGTAAGTCAAAGCAGAAAACTCACTGAGTGAGTTCATGTTCTTCCTGTATAAGGCGAAAGAAGAGATTTATAAATGATGATTAGCACAGATATCTGGTCATCTGTACTGAGACACTGATGATACACTGAACATGAAGAGTTCAGCTACATGAAAAGATCAAACAGATTCATAATTCCTGATTCTGATGTGTTTTATCTCCATCAGATTCCCATCGGATCACTCTGGATCTGAACACAGTGAATAAACTCCTCCTTCTGTCTGAGAGAAACAGAGTGATTACTGTCACTGACACAGATCAGTCGTATCCGGATCATCCAGACAGATTTGATGATAACTGGCAGGTGTTGTGTAGAGAGAGTGTGTGTGGACGCTGTTACTGGGAGATTGAGTGGAGTGGAGATAATATGTGTATATCAGTGTCATATAAGAGCATCAGCAGGAAGGGAGGGCTTAATTCCTGTGGATTTGGATATAATGATCAGTCCTGGAGTTTGATCGGCTCTCCCTCCAGATACTCATTCAGACACAATAACATAGAGACTGATCTCTCTGTGAAGTCCATCATCAGGAGAATAGGAGTGTTTGTGGATCACGGAGCAGGAACTCTGTCCTTCTACAGCATCTCTAACACAATGAACCTCATCCACACAGTCCAGACCACATTCACTCAGACGCTCTATCCTGGGTTTTTCATTGATTCTGGATCATCAGTGAAACTGTGTTGAAACAGAATAGATTGACGAGAGATTATACCCACAATGCTTTGAGCTGCATGATGAATCAGTAACAGTAAGATGTTATATACGTCTCTTCTTTTCTCTTCATGACATTAATACTGCAGCTGAACTTCTGTCAGTGAAATAACATGAATCAGAATAAATGAGTGTAATAAATCCTCATATAGACAGTAATATCAGTGTGTGTGAATCCTGCTGAGTGACAATGTGTTTCTGTGGTTTATAAACCTTCATTTGTGCAGATCAAAATTGGTAATTTAGTTCATATTGTAGTGTCTCAATTTTTATTTTTATTACTGATTCAAACAATCAAACACAGTCGAAATAATGTCACGAGCCACTGTTTTTATCGTCATACATTTAGCTGTTAACCTCAGAATTCTTTTTTATTTTTAGGTTACAGCTTGTTAGTAATTTTTGTTACAGTTTATCTCAATTGCTAACACTCTATAACTGATTAACATGGCCCAATTTCTGAAAATTTGGTATATTGTGAATTTACTATAATATATGGGAAATTCATATATGGGAAATTCTTTATTCACAAATTTAAGTGGGCAGTGAAAATAACAAATTTTACTCATTTTAAAATGGAAAATATGTCACTACCTGCATACGTTAAAAGAAACAAGAAATAACAAAGCGAAAAAAACCTGTAAATTATTTAAAAGCCTTAAAACTACTCTTTGAATAATTTGATGTTATTTGTACTTGTTTCCGGACATGTGATTTTCTTTTTGCTTTCCCTATTCTATTTATTTATTTGTTTCCTTTTATTATTGTATTTGTTATGATATAATTTGCATGTTATTGCCCTTGTATGTTCTTTGTTCTAAAAACTGCAATTAAATAAATACAGCGTGCAATGTTTATGCGCCTGCTCCAAGTCTTCTTCTCTGTTTTTAGTGTATCTCTGTGGCAGAATTACAGCGCCACATACTGGTCGGGCATTTATACTACATCATTTTGATTCAGTTTCAGTATTTTCATGTGTATGCAGACATTTCTTGACATGACACCATGTTTACTGAAGAACAAGGGGGAAAAAAATGGATTGGGAAAGCTCTGGCTTCGTGTGGATGAGGCCTAACAGCATGTGTAACAGATTGCTGGTTCTCTGTACTTCTTTATTCTCTTCAGATGAGTATTTGATATAAATTAGTGCTGAAGAGATGGAGAATCACTTTTTAGTTTTGGTTAAAGGGGTTCAGAGAAAATCCAATATTCTTTCACTACCCTGCTGAAAAATCCAGCATAAACCAGCATGCTTCCAAGCCGGTCCATGCTGGTTTATGGTATATCCATGCTGTTCTCAAGCTAAATGGAGCTGGTGATGATGGTTCACCAGAATGGTCTTGCAGGGCTGAGTCGCAGTAGGCCAGCTGTCCATATGAAAGTAGTGTTTTGTGGACAAACATCGTTTTCCCTTGCATTCTTCTCTATTAATGATGCAAAGGAAAAGCATATAAGGTTAAAACATGATTTATTGAATTATATAATAACTATGTAATTTATTTTAATCCCTCTTCTGAAACTAGTACTGGAAATTGTAATTACTTGTGTTATGATTACATGAATCCGTGTCACTGGTGAACTGGTAAAACGATTCAAAGCATCAAAGGAATTGTCTTCTGCTTCGTGAGCTCTGTACACAGAATCAGTTAAAAAGAGCTTGTGCACATTGCATAACAAAAACATTTAGAGATATGAAAACCAAAGAATGCCTTATACAAGTGTAATCATAAGCAGTTTGTTCAATAACATGGGTTTATGAGAAGAGCTCTTTCAATGGGACAGTTAATAACAACTTGATAACGAAAGTCCAAAACCGAAAGTGGCTGTTTTTAAAGACTTTCATACTTATCTGGAAAGACACATGTCCAAATCCAGCTGACACTCACTGATTTCAAAAAGTGCACATAGTAAAATATATGTTGGTGCGGTGAGATCCATGAAATATTATTGAAAATAGTGATAGCGTGCACTTTTAACAATTGCTGAAACAAGTTAATTCAACCAAAGTCAATGGCCAAGTGCCCAACTAAAGTGAACACTAATCACCATAATGGTGAAGAAGCAGCTTTTTTTTTTTTTTACACACATGGCTCAAACACAGAACCAGGAATCACGTGACTTCCAGGGAAAGAGAAACTGAAGAGTAGTTGAGCTGTCGTGTGTTTGTGTCTCTGTATTCATTCAGCAAAATGGCAGAAGCCAGAATTTCAGTGGATCAGAAGGAGTTCTTGTGTGCAGTGTGTCTGGATCTCCTGAAGGATCCAATGGCCATTCCCTGTGGACACAGTTACTGTAAGAGCTGTATTACAGACTGCTGGGATCAGGAGGATCAGATGAGAGTCTACAGCTGCCCTCAGTGCATACTGATCTTCAGTCCAAGACCTGCTTTAGCTAGAAACACCATCTTGGCTGAAATGGTGGAGAAACTGAAGAAGAACAAACGTCCTGCTGACTGTTACGCTAAAGCTGGAGATGTACAGTGTGACGTCTGTACTGGAAGAAAATACAAAGCCGTCAAGTCCTGTCTGGTGTGTCTGAACTCTTACTGTCAGAATCACTCCGAACAACATGAGAGTTTCTTTAAAGGAAAAAGACACAAAGTGACTGATGCCACGGGACGACTGCAGGAGATGATCTGCAAGAAACATGAGAAGCTCCTCGAGGTTTTCTGTCGCACTGACCAGGAATGTATATGTGTGCTGTGTATGGATGACCATACAAACCATGACACTGTATCAGCTGCTGCACAGAGGACAGAGAAACAGGTATTAAAAACTAGATATCAAGTTAATACTCAGTGTAATGATCCAATAGTACGTTTATTTTCTGTGTAGAGCCACAGCTTAATTACACAGAAATACTGTCAGTGTGAAGCTCAACATCTCTTTCACTTTTATAATACTTTCACTTGCAGTGTGAAACAGGTCTTAATCTTCATGTACGATGGTAGTAAATTATCGATCCTCCTTTTTGGAGTTTGAACCTACAGCCATTAGTTATCAGCTCCACTTTTCCTGGATTCATCTGTTCACATGATGATTTAGTGGCAGTAGTTTTTTGTGAGATTCACTATCATCTGTTTGTCCTGCAGAAGCAGCTGAAGGAGACGCAGAAGATGTTCCGGCAGAGAATCCAGCAGAGAGAGAAAGATCTTCAGCAGCTGAGAGAGGCGGTGGAGTCTCATAAGGTGAGTCTGGAGAAGAAGAGATGTTTGTCGCAGTCTCAGTTCAGACTCACTGAAGCCTGAATCACTGTGTGTCCTAACAGCGCTCTGCACAGACAGCAGTGGAGGACACTGAGAGGATCTTTACTGAGCTCATCCGCTCCATTGAGAGAAGCCATTCTGAGCTGATACGGCTGATCAGAGATCAGGAAAAGCAAGCAGTGAGTCGAGCTGAAGGACGACTGGAGCGACTGGAGCAGGAGATCAATGATCTGAGGAGGAGAGACGCTGAGCTGGAGCAGCTTTCACACACACAGGATCATATCCAGTTCCTGCAGGTAACACAGATATAAAAGAACAGGGTCATGGTGGACTTGAGCAGATCCTGCAGGTAACACAGACCTAGAAGAACACAGACCTCTTTCAACTCTACTTGACTACATAAAAAAAAAAAAAAAAAAAAAAAAAAAAAAATTCTTTCACTTTTTCAAAATCTTCCTCTTTCTCTTTATCTTTCTCTCCTTCCCTTGCTAGCTTGTACTTATTTGAACAATGCCTGAGACTTAGTGTTATTGGAACTTCCTCTGTATGTTTGCCTCTTCAAGATTAATCGCTTTCATGTACTCCCCAATTGTAAGTCGCTTTGAATAAAAGCGTCTGCTAAATGACTAAATGTAAATGTAAATGTAAATGTAAGAACAGGGCCATAGTGGACTTGAGCAGATCCTGCAGGTAACACAGATCTAGAAGAACAGGGTCATAGTGGACTTGAGCAGTTCCTGCAGGTAACACAGATATAAAAGAACAGGGTCATGGTGGACTTGAGCAGATCCTGCAGGTAACACAGATCTAGAAGAACAGGGCCATAGTGGACTTGAGCAGATCCTGCAGGTAACACAGACCTAGAAGAACAGGATCATAGTGGACTTGAGCAGATCCTGCAGGTAACACAGATCTAGAAGAACAGGATCATAGTGGACTAGAGTAGATCCTACAGGTAACACAGATCTAGAAGAACAGGGTCATAGTGGACTTGAGCAGATCCTGCAGGTAACACAGATCTAGAAGAACAGGATCATAGTGGACTTGAGAGGATCCTGCAGGTAACACAGATCTAGAAGAACAGGGTCATAGTGGACTTGAGAGGATCCTGCAGGTAACACAGATCTAGAAGAACAGGGTCATAGTGGACTTGAGCAGTTCCTGCAGGTAACACAGATCTAAAAGAACAGGGTCATGGTGGACTTGAGAAGATCCTGCAGGTAACACAGATCTAGAAGGACAGGGCCATAGTGGACTTGAGCAGATCCTGCAGGTAACACAGATCTAGAAGAACAGGATCATAGTGGACTTGAGCAGATCCTACAGGTAACACAGATCTAGAAGAACAGGGTCATAGTGGACTTGAGCAGATCTTGCAGGTAACACAGATATAGAAGAACAGGGTCATGGTGGACTTGAGCAGATCCTGCAGCTAACACAGATATAGAAGAACAGGGTCATGGTGGACTTGAGCAGATCCTGCAGCTAACACAGATATAGAAGAACAGGGTCATAGTGGACTTGAGCAGATCCTACAGGTAACACAGGTCTAGAAGAACAGGGTCATAGTGGACTTGAGCAGATCCTGCAGGTAACACAGATCTAGAAGAACAGGGTCATGGTGGACTTGAGAAGATCCTGCAGGTAACACAGATCTAGAAGGACAGGGCCATAGTGGACTTGAGCAGATCCTGCAGGTAACACAGATCTAGAAGAACAGGATCATAGTGGTCTTGAAAAGATCCTGCCGGTAACACAGATCTAGAAGAACAGGGTCATAGTGGACTTGAGCAGATCCTACAGGTAACACAGATCTTGAAGAACAGGGTCATAGTGGACTTGAGCAGATCTTGCAGGTAACACAGATATAGAAGAACAGGGTCATGGTGGACTTGAGCAGATCCTGCAGCTAACACAGATATAGAAGAACAGGGTCATAGGTGGACTTGAGCAGATCCTGCAGCTAACACAGATCGAGAAGAACAGGGTCAGAGTGGACATTGAGCAGATCCTACAGGTAACACAGATATAGAAGAACAGGGGTCATAGTGGACTTTGAGCAGATCCTGCAGGTAACACAGATATAGAAGAACAGGGTCATAGGTGGACTTGAGCAGATCCTGCAGATAACACAGATATAGAAGAACAGGGTCATAGGTGGACATTGAGCAGATCCAGCAGGTAACACAGATCGAGAAGAACAGGATCATAGTGGACATTGAGCAGATACTGCAGCTAACACAGATATAGAAGAACGGGGTCATAGTGGATTTGAGCAGATCCTACAGGTAACACAGTTCTAGAAGAACAGGGTCATAGTGGACTTGAGCAGATCCTGCAGGTAACACAGATCTAGAAGAACAGGGTCATGGTGGACTTGAGCAGATCCTGCAGCTAACACAGATATAGAAGAACAGGGTCATAGTGGACTTGAGCAGATCCTGCAGGTAACACAGATCGAGAAGAACAGGGTCATAGTGGACATGAGCAGATTCTGCAGCTAACAGAGATATAGAAGAACGGGGTCATAGTGGATTTGAGCAGATCCTGCAGGTAAAACAGATATAGAAAACAGGGTCATAGTGGACTTGAGCAGATCCTGCAGATAACACAGATCTAGAAGAACAGGGTCATGGTGGACATGAGCAGATCCAGCAGGTAACACAGATCTGGAAGAACAGGATCATAGTGGACTTGAGCAGATACTGCAGGTAACACAGATCTAGAAGAACAGGGTCATGGTGGACTTGAGCAGATCCTTCAGGTAACACAGATCTAGAAGAACAGGATCATAGTGGACTTGAGCAGATCCTGCAGGTAACACAGATCTAGAAGAACAGGGTCATGGTGGACTTGAGCAGATCCTGCAGGTAACACAGATCTAGAAGAACAGGGTCATAGTGGACTTGAGCAGATCCTGCAGGTAACACAATCTAGAATAACAGGGTCATAGTGGACTTGAGCAGATCCTGCTGTGACAGGAGACTCACAGAGAAACATTTCATGAGTGTCTTATTATATAATCATCAATCAGACTCTCATCTGATCATCTTCTTCTGAAAGAGACGCCGCTTACAAATGGCTTTCAGCTTGTGGTGGAGCCAGAGGGGTGTCTTATGGCGCTTTTCCACTGCATGGTACGGCATGGTACAGTTCGGTACGGTTCACTTTTGGGGGGTTTTCCACTGGGTACTGTACCTGGTACCTGGTACTTTTTTAGTACCACCTCGGCCGGGGTTCCAAGCGATCCATACCGTTACCAAAACGTGACGAGTAAACTCTACTGATCACTGATTGGCTGGAGAGATTCGTCATTACTGCGTCACTGAACTTGCGACACGAGGCCCAACATATACCCGCTAGATTTAAATCAGCACAGCCAGCAAAGGAGTGGATGCAGCTTTTGTTTGAACAAACGCACCTTTTCGTATCAACCACAAAATAGCCGTTTCGTTGTCTGTTGAGGAAGTACAGGCGTTCCTCTCGTTGATAGCCGAGGAGCGGACTCAAGGATCTGGTGACATCTGGTGTCACACGTTAATTTTCTTTCGGAGGGAAAACATTGCAGAGCAGAGACAGCGAGCTGACAGACACGACAGAGCAGGTCACTTCTGCTAGGAAACAAAGTCTCAGCATTCAAATTCTGTTAGCTTTTTTAAGAATTTCAAACGAGTTCACACTTACATATACTTAGCACGAGCAAGGTAATGCGTATTTGGCGAGTATAGTAATGTGTGATTGGTGTGCTGTCCAGGGAATGGCTCCGTGCTCAGGAATGGCCCGAACCCAGAGCACCCCCCCCCCCCCCCATAGTGTAGTGAGAACTCGAGTTGTAACCTCTTGAGTGGAGAAGGGACGGTGGAGGGATGCTGATTAACCGTCGAATGAATAGAGGTATGTAAGCTGTATTTATATCTGTGTATTGATTAACTTGAGTGCGTTCCTCTTGTGTTAATTAGGCTTAGTATCTGACGTGCTCCTCCCAAACTTTGTTAAGAAAACATAATTTAGTGGCATTTACATTTACATTTACATTTAGTCATTTAGCAGACGCTTTTATCCAAAGCGACTTACAATTGGGGAATACATAAAGTGATTAATCTTGAAGAGGCAAACAGACAGAGGAAGTGCCCCTAACACCAAGTATCAGGCTTTGTTCAAATAAATACAAGATAGCAAGGGAAGGAGAGAAAGGTAAAGAGAAAGATGAAGATATAGAAACATTTTTTTTTTTTTTTTTTTTTTTTTTTTTAATGATGAAGTCAAGTAGTGTTGAAAGAGATGAGTTTTTCAGTTGTTGCTTGAAGGTTGACAGGGATCCAGCATTCCGGATGGGCGTGGGAAGATCATTCCACCAGCCAGGAATGGTGAACGAGAATGTTCTGGAGAGTGATTTTGAGCCTCTCTGTGATGGTACCACGAGGCGTCGCTCACTAGCAGATCTTAGACTTCTGGAAGGGATGTAGATTCGTAATAGTGAGTGGAAGTAGGTGGGTGCTGACCCTGTGGTTGTTTTATATGCAAGCATCAGTGTCTTGAACTGGATGCGAGCTGCAACTGGTAGCCAGTGCAAGGAGACAAAGAGAGGTGTGACATGTGCTCTTTTGGGCTCGTTGAAGACCAGTCGTGCCGCTGCATTCTGAATCATTTGTAGAGGTTTGGTTGTGTTTGATGGAAGTCCAGCCAGAAGAGCATTGCAGTAGTCCAGCCTAGAAATGACAAGGGCCTGGACAAGAAGTTGTGTAGCATGCTCTGTCAGAAAGGGCCTGATCTTTCTGATGTTGTGAAGTGCAAACCTGCAAGATCGAGCAGTCTTTGCAATGTGCTCTTTGAAGGTCAGCTGATCATCAAAGATTACACCAAGAGTGGCATGACGGTTCACGTGCACTCCCGCTTTTCCTCAGTTCAAGCGAAGCAGGGGTGCATTCTATAATTAGCATGAAATAAACATTATTTAAACATCCAATCCATGTTGAAAGATACACTAGGCCTACTACAACGTACTGAATATATAGTGTCACATGTAATCACTGAATGAGCGTTTCAACCACGGAAAGAGAGCAGCTTGAAAACACTGTCACATAACCTCAGAAAATCCATTCAGTGTCCGTAAACTAGCGAGAAAAATGTAGACTAGAGGAGAATTTAGCAAATATTACATTTATATATTTACTCATAATTATCATTAATAAAAAAATTATATATAACGTCATTATAAAAAATGGTCTAATATGAACTTGTATACAAATACATTTTAACCTTAACAATAAGGTTCCCTGTATAGTTTAGTTTAGGAAAACGGAGTACATTACCAGTCAAAAGTTTTTGAACAGTAATTTTTTTTTATATATATTATTTTCTTTCTAAGCGTGTCTTAAGGGTCCTTGTGAAGTTTCAGTGTCTCTATCCACTCTAAAGTTATAAATAATGTTCAATCTAATCATAACCTTTAAGCTGCTTTTCCTGAGCAAATCTACTCAACCCTACAATGAGACTCCAATGATGTGCTTGAGCTGTTAGATGGACATTTATGTTCTTGGCAGATGTTTTATCATCAAAACTATGTCCTAGACAGTTCACATAGAGTGTAAGTGTCAAATACTACAATCTGTAGCTCTAATGTGAAACAATGAATATGAGAAGAATGAAACTGATGCTGTGAAAGTGCTGAATTGAGGTGAGTTACTAAAGATCAGTCAAGTCAACAAGAGTCACACAAATCTGATGTTGGCACAGGTTATTGGGTGAAGTGTGGAGCTGATGAGTTTTGATTTCTGTTTTCTATAGAGTTTTCCGTCTCTCTCAGCACCTCCTGAATCTACAGACGTAAATGATGATCCCTTCAGTTCTCTCATCTCTTCTGATTGCCTGAAAGAATCTGTCCGTCAGCTGAAAGACAAACTGGAGGATTTCTGCAAAGAGGATCTCAAGAAGGTCTCAGACAGAGGTAAAGTCCTGGAGATTCATCTGCTCTCCATCATCATCTCATATCATGGAGAACATCATATTAGAAATGTGTTAGTAATGGATGCAGGATCATGAGAATCACACTGTTCATGTCTGTTGATTTCCACAGTCACATTCACCAACATTGTTATCTGGACCAGGAACGACTTCCTACGATGTAAGTCTGTAAGAAAACCAGCAGAAAACTCACTGAGTGTGTTCATGTTCTTCTGTAGAAGGAGAAAGAAGAGATTTATAACTGATGATTAGCACAGATATCTGGTCATCTGTACTGAGACACTGATGATACACTGAACATGAAGAGTTCAGCTACATGAAAAGATCAAACAGATTCATAATTCCTGATTCTGATGTGTTTTATCTCCATCAGATTCCCATCAGCTCACTCTGGATCTGAACACAGTGAATAAACGCCTCCGTCTGTCTGAGAGAAACAGAGTGATTACTGTCACTGACACACTCCAGCCGTATCCTGATCATCCAGACAGATTTGATGATAACTGGCAGGTGTTGTGTAGAGAGAGTGTGTGTGGACGCTGTTACTGGGAGATTGAGTGGAGTGGAGATAATATGTGTATATCAGTGTCATATAAGAGCATCAGCAGGAAGGGAGGGCTTAATGCCTGTGGGTTTGGATATAATGATCAGTCCTGGAGTTTGATCGGCTCTCCCTCCAGATACTCATTCAGACACAATAACATCGAGACTCGTCTCCCGGTGAAGTCCATCATCAGGAGAATAGGAGTGTTTGTGGATCACGGAGCAGGAACTCTGTCCTTCTTCAGCGTCTCTCACACAATGAGTCTTATCCACACAGTCCAGACCACATTCACTCAGCCGCTCTATCCTGGGTTTTTCATTGGTTCTGGATCATCAGTGAAACTGTGTTGAATCAGAATAGATTGACGAGAGATTATACCCACAATGCTTTGAGCTGCATGATGAATCAGTAACAGTAAGATGTTATATACGTCTATTCTTTTCTCTTCATGACATTAATACTGCAGCTGAACTTCTGTCAGTGAAATAACATGAATCAGAATAAATGAGTGTAATAAATCCTCATATAGACAGTAATATCAGTGTGTGTGAATCCTGCTGAGTGACAATGTGTTTCTGTGCTTTTATAAACCTTCATTTGTGCAGATCAAAATTAGTCATTTAGTTTATATTGTAGTGTCTAAATTTTTATTTTTATTACTGATTCAAACAATCAAACACAGTCAAAATAATGTCACGAGCCACTGTTTTTATCGTCATACATTTAGCTGTTAACCTCAGAATTCATTTTTATTTTTAGGTTACAGCTTGTTAGTAATTTGTGTTACAGTTTATCTCAATTGCTAACACTCTATAACTGATTAACATGGCCCAATTTCTGAAAATTTGGTATATTGTGAATTTACTATAATATATGGGAAATTCATATATGGGAAATTCTTTATTCACAAATTTAAGTGGGCAGTGAAAATAACAGATTTTACTCATTTTAAAATGGAAAATATGTCACTACCTGCATACGTTAAAAGAAACAAGAAATAACAAAGCGAAAAAAAACTGTAAATTATTTAAAAGCCTTAAAACTACTCTTTGAATAATTTGATGTTATTTGTACTTGTTTCCGGACATGTGATTTTCTTTTTGCTTTCCCTATTCTATTTATTTATTTGTTTCCTTTTATTATTGTATTTGTTATGATTTAATTTGCATGTTATTGCCCTTGTATGTTCTTTGTTCTAAAAACTGCAATTAAATAAATACAGCGTGCAATGTTTATGCGCCTGCTCCAAGTCTTCTTCTCTGTTTTTAGTGTATCTCTGTGGCAGAATTACAGCGCCACATACTGGTCGGGCATTTATACTACATCATTTTGATTCAGTTTCAGTATTTTCATTCTTCTCTATTAATGATGCAAAGGAAAAGCATATAAGGTTAAAACATGATTTATTGAATTATATAATAACTATGTCATTTATTTGAATCCCTCTTCTGAAACTAGTACTGGAAATTGTAATTACTTGTGTTATGATTACATGAATCCGTGTCACTGGTGAACTGGTAAAACGATTCAAAGCATCAAAGGAATTGTCTCCTGCTTCGTGAGATCTGTACACAGAATCAGTTAAAAAGAGCTTGTGCACATTGCATAACAAAAACATTTAGAGATATGAAAACCAAAGAATGCCTTATACAAGTGTAATCATAAGCAGTTTGTTCAATAACATGGGTTTATGAGAAGAGCTCTTTCAATGGGACAGTTAATAACAACTTGATAACGAAAGTCCAAAACCGAAAGTGGCTGTTTTTAAAGACTTTCATACTTATCTGGAAAGACACATGTCCAAATCCAGCTGACACTCACTGATTTCAAAAAGTGCATATAGTAAAATGTATGTCGGTGCGGTCCATGAAATATTATTGAAAATAGTGATAGCGTGCACTTTTAACAATTGCTGAAACAAGTTAATTCAACCAAAGTCAATGGCCAAGTGCCCAACTAAAGTGAACACTAATCACCATAATGGTGATAGACATCAGCAACCTTCGTACATCTACATATGTGTACAATAAGTGAATATGGTAATTCAGTTTTTACAGTTGTATAATCATCCTCTGGTGAGAATTGAAGGCTGCGTGACTGTAAGTAGTTGATGGGTTTCTGCTCACATTTTTCTGTTTTTGCCTTTCCTCTTATTCTCAGTTATTCTGCTTGTCAACCGTAGATGTCATCACTAATGCTCAGTCATCAATTTTAGAGTGAATCTACTTTATTTCACTAACTATAACACTGCTTCAGTGTTACTTTTACTCTCTATAAATCAGGACCATATGAAAACTGAGCAGTCTTTGGAGTCGGATGTGTTTCTGAAGCGGGAGCTGGGGAAGTTGGAGTTTGTGAAGCAACAGCAGTCACACCATGGTCACTGCTTCTAGAGCCACTAGGCTTCTTTATAGGCACCAAAAATCTATGCATTGCATTTACACGCAAATACTATGACTTTTTAACGCTCTTTATCGCTTGCGAGACTGTCAGCGTCTGCTTCTCCGTGACTGTCACTGAAGCCGCCCGCTTCGTGAGTGTAAACCGCGCCGTTGCTTTCAGCCAATCAAAATACTGCAATTATACTGGTGTTATTTTGTGATTGGTCGGGGCATTCTACAGCCCTTACTCGAACTTCTCAACACAGAGCCCGCCTCAGATTGCTTTTAATCAATACACAAATCGTAAAAATGAGTCACGCTGTCTTTACCTACATTCTGATTGGGTGGGCAAGACAGACGTTTGGGTGGGCTTACCCCACCCCTGCCCATGCCTAGAGCCGGCCCTGGTACATGATAACATTAATAAACATTTAATTAAATGAAAATTAAAAATTAAAGCGAATTGAAAATATGAACTATAAACTATAATAGTATATATTGAATGCTAAAATCACACTTTTTGTCAGAAAAATAATATAGTAATATAATTACACTTGTAATGCAACTTTTACTCGCAAGTTTGTTATTGAGTTTATATCTCGCATCAATTGTGAGAAAAAAAAAATCAAAATTGTGACAAAAACAGCCAAGAAACGTTGTGATATTTACACTCGATTTAAAATTTATGGAAAAAGTCCAAATTGTGAAATGTGTTCCCAGAATTACAAAAGTCACAATCATGAGATTAAATTTAGATTGGTAAGAAAAAGTCACAATTTTGAGACATAAACCCAGAATTGCAAACACAATTATTATGGTGTGGTGGAAACAAGTTTCATTAGTTTGCTGCTTTATGACTTTTTGACATATTTTAAATTTTTTCCCATCATCATGCAGTGAATTAGAGAAGCACTAGAGAGCACCACTGAACAACATATGATCATCTTCTGTAACTCTGTCTCTTCTGAGTTTATGAGTTATGAGCTCACTGCTTGAGCTGCTAGATACACTGAAGATGTATTTCTACAGGAGAAGCTCATCGATCTCACTGAATTCATGCGCTTTGAGCTCCAGCTAATCTGAGATGAGACTGAATATGATCTCACACATGATCTGAGAGGAGAGAGGACCATAGAGAGACAAAGATTTATAAACTCTGATAACTCTCCTGAATGGAGAGAGAGAGAGCGAATGTGTTCATGAACGAGCCTCAGGCGCTTCATTTACTCTCTTTGACTCATTTTTAACATCGCTGTAGTATCAGATCACCAATGAAAGCTCAGCCAGGTTTCCTCAGATTCTGACACAATCTCCTGCAACATGCTCTCAGCAGTTAAAGATGATTCTGAACAACTCTGTACAAACTCATACAGATCACGTCTCAGACTGTTCATTATCTCTTAATAAACATGTAATTAATCATCTTAGAACCAAGCTTCCACTCTGTAAAATATGTTGGTCATTACTTCTTACAGTTACCTTAATATGTGTATTTTTTATATTAAAAATACATTTAAAATAAGATTATACTGGTTTAAACACACAAAGAAAAATAAAATGTGTAGAAACAGTTTTCACTAAGATGTGAAATGTTAGAGAGTTGGACTTGTAACCCAAAGGTCCTGGGTTTGAGTCTCGGTATCAGCAGGATTGTAGAATGGGGAGTGAATAACCAGCACTCTCTTCCACCTTCAACACCACGACTGAGGTGAGACCCTCCCATTTACTCCCTCAATTAAAAATCATTGAATGGTTTGTAATTTAAAGGTGTTCTCAGTTCATCTGAATGATGCACACTGACATGAACAGAACAGACATTGTAAAGACTAACCATTGTGTGTGTGTGTGTGTGTGTGTGTGTGTGTGTGTGTGTGTGTGTGTGTGTGTGTGTGTGTGTGTGTGTGTGTGTGTGTGTGTGAGTGTGTGTGAGAGAGAGAGAGAGAGAGAGAGAGAGAGAGAGAGAGAGAGAGAGAGAGAGAGAGAGAGAGAGAGAGAGAGAGAGCAGAGAGAGAGAGAGAGAGAGAGAGACTCTAAAGGAGCAGGAATGAGGAAGCAGCTTTTTTTTTTACACACGTGACTCAAACACAGAACCAGGAATCACATGACTTCAGGGAAAGAGAAACTGAAAAGTAGTTGAGCTGTTGTGTGTTTGTGTCTCTGTATTCACGCAGTAAAATGGCAGAAGCCAGAATTTCAGTGGATCAGAATGAGTTCTTGTGTGCGGTGTGTCTGGATCTCCTGAAGGATCCAGTGGCCATTCCCTGTGGACACAGTTACTGTAAGAGCTGTATTAAAGACTGCTGGGATCAAGAGGATCAGATGAGAGTCTACAGCTGCCCTCAGTGCAGACAGACCTTCAGTCCAAGACCTGCTTTAGCTATAAACACCATGCTGGCTGAAATGGTGGAGAAACTGAAGAAGACCAAACTCTCTGCTGACTGTGATGCTGGAGCTGGAGATGAGCAGTGTGACGTCTGTACTGGAAGAAAATACAAAGCTGTCAAGTCCTGTCTGGTGTGTCTGAACTCTTACTGTCAGAATCACCTCGAACAACATGAGAGTTTATTTAAAGGAAAGAGACACAAAGTGACTGAAGCCACTGGACGGCTGCAGGAGATGATCTGCAAGAAACATGAGAAGCTCCTAGAGATTTTCTGTCGCACTGACCAGAAATGTATATGTGTGCTGTGTACTATTATTGAACATAAAAACCATGATACTGTATCAGCTGCAGCACAGAGGACAGAGAAACAGGTATTTAAAACTAGATATCAAGTTAATACTCAGTGTAATGATCCAATTGTACGTTTATTTTCTGTGTAGAGCCGCAGCTTAATTACACAGAAACACTGTCAGTGTGAAGCTCAACATCTCTTTCACTTTTATAATACTTTCACTTGCAGTGTGAAACAGGTCTTAATCTTCATTTACGATGGTGGTAAATTATCGATCCTCCTTTTTGGAGTTTGAACCTACAGCCATTAGTTATCAGCTCCACTTTTACTGGATTCATCTGTTCACATGATGATTTAGTGGCAGTAGTTTTCTGTGAGATTCACTATCATCTGTTTGTCCTGCAGAAGCAGCTGAAGAAGACACAAAAGACGCTCCAGCAGAGAATCCAGCAGAGAGAGAAAGATCTTCAGCAGCTGAGAGAGGCTGTGGAGTCTCATAAGGTGAGTCTGGAGAAGAAGAGAAGTTTGTCTCAGTCTCAGTTCAGACTCACTGAAGCCTGAATCACTGTGTGTCCTAACAGCGCTCTGCAAAGACAGCAGTGGAGGACAGTGAGAGGATCTTTACTGAGCTCATCCGCTCCATTGAGAGAAGCCGCTCTGAGCTGATACGGCTGATCAGAGATCAGGAAAAGCAAGCAGTGAGTCGAGCTGAAGGACGACTGGAGCGACTGGAGCAGGAGATCAATGATCTGAGGAGGAGAGACACTGAGCTGGAGCAGCTTTCACACACAGAGGATCACATCCAGTTCCTGCAGGTAACACAGATCTAGAAGAACAAGATCATAGTGGACTTGAGCAGATCCTGCAGGTAACACAGATCTAGAAGAACAGGGCCATAGTGGACTTGAGCAGATCCTGCAGGTAACACAGATCTAGAAGAACAGGGTCATAGTGGACTTGAGCAGAACCTGCAGGTAACACATATCTAGAAGGACAGGGTCATAGTGGACTTGAGCAGATCCTGCAGGTAACACAGATCTAGAAGAACATGGTCATAGTGGACTTGAGCAGATCCTGCAGGTAACACAGATCTAGAAGAACAGGGTCATAGTGGACTTGAGCAGATCCTGCAGGTAACACAGATCTAGAAGAACAGGGTCATAGTGGACTTGAGCAGATCCTGCAGGTAACACAGATCTAGAAGAACAGGGTCATAGTGGACTTGAGCAGATCCTGCAGGTAACACATATCTAGAAGGACAGGGTCATAGTGGACTTGAGCAGATCCTGCAGGTAACACAGATCTAGAAGAACAGGGTCATAGTGGACTTGAGCAGATCCTGCAGGTAACACAGATCTAGAAGAACAGGGTCATAGTGAACTTGAGCAGATCCTGCAGGTAACACAGATCTAGAAGAACAGGGTCATAATGGACTTGAGAAGATCCTGCAGGTAACACAGATCTAGAAGGACAGGGTCATAGTGGACTTGAGCAGATCCTGCAGGTAACACAGATCTAGAAGAACAGGGTCATAGTGGACTTGAGCAGATCCTGCAGGTAACACAGATCTAGAAGAACAGGGTAATAGTGGACTTGAGCAGATCCTGCAGGTAACACAGATCTAGAAGAACAGGGTCATAGTGGACTTGAGCAGATCCTGCAGGTAACACAGATCTAGAAGAACAGGATCATAGTGAACTTGAGCAGATACTGCAGGTAACACAGATCTAGAAGAACAGGATCAAAGTGGACTTGAGCAGATCATGCAGGTAACACAGATCTAGAAGAACAGGATCATAGTGAACTTGAGCAGATCATGCAGGTAACACAGATCTAGAAGAACAGGATTATAGTGAACTTGAGCAGATCATGCAGGTAACACAGATCTAGAAGAACAGGGTCATAGTGGACTTGAGCAGATCCTGCAGGTAACACAGATCTAGAAGAACAGCATCATAGTGGACTTGAGCAGATCCTGCAGGTAACACAGATCTAGAAGAACAGGGTCAACGTGGACTTGAGCAGTTCCTGCAGGTAACACAGATCTAGAAGAACAGTATCATAGTGAACTTGAGCAGATCCTGCAGGTAACACAGATCTAAAAGAACAGGGTCATAGGGGACATGAGCAGATGCTGCAGGTAACACAGATCTAGAAGAACAGTATCATAGTGGACTTGAGCAGATCCTGCAGGTAACACAGATCTAGAAGAACAGGGTCATAGTGGACTTGAGCAGATCCTGCAGGTAACACAGATCTAGAAGAACAGGGTCATAGTGGACTTGAGCAGATCCTGCAAGTAACACAGATCTAGAAGAACAGTATCATAGTGGGCTTGAGCAGATCCTGCAGGTAACAGATAAAGAAGAACAGAGTCAAAGTGGACTTGAGCAGTTCCTGCAGGTAACAAAGATCTAGAAGAACAGAGTCAAAGTGGACTTGAGCAGATCCTGCAGGTAACACAGATCTAGAAGAACAGGGTCATAGTGGACTTGAGCAGATCCTGCAGGTAACACAGATAAAGAAGAACAGAGTCAAAGTGGACTTGAGCAGTTCCTGCAGGTAACACAGATCTAGAAGAACAGGGTCATAGTGGACTTGAGCAGATCCTGCAGGTAACACAGATCTAGAAGAACAGGGTCATAGTGAACTTGAGCAGTTCCTGCAGGTAACACAGATCTAGAAGAACAGTATCATAGTGCACTTGAGCAGATCCTGCAGGTAACAAAGATCTAGAAGAACAGGGTCAAAGTGGACTTGAGCAGATCCTGCAGGTAACACAGATCTAGAAGAACAGGGTCATAGTGGACTTGAGCAGATCCTGCAGGTAACACAGATCTAGAAGAACAGGGTCAAAGTGGACTTGAGCAGATCCTGCAGGTAACACAGATCTAGAAGAACAGTATCATAGTGGACTTGAGCAGATCCTGCAGGTAACACAGATCTAGAAGAACAGGGTCATAGTGGACTTGAGCAGATCCTGCAGGTAACACAGATCTAGAAGAACAGGGTCATAGTGGACTTGAGCAGATCCTGCAAGTAACACAAATCTAGAAGAACAGTATCATAGTGGCTTGAGCAGATCCTGCAGGTAACACAGATAAAGAAGAACAGAGTCAAAGTGGACTTGAGCAGTTCCTGCAGGTAACAAAGATCTAGAAGAACAGAGTCAAAGTGGACTTGAGCAGATCCTGCAGGTAACACAGATCTAGAAGAACAGGGTCATAGTGGACTTGAGCAGATCCTGCAGGTAACACAGATAAAGAAGAACAGAGTCAAATTGGACTTGAGCAGATCCTGCTGTGACAGGAGACTCACAGAGAAACATTTCATGAGTGTCTTATTATATAATCATCAATCAGACTCTCATCTGATCATCTCCTTCTGAAAGAGACGCCGCTTACGAATGGCTTTCAGCTAGTGGTGGAGCCAGAGGGTGTCTTAGGTGACATCGGAGCGGCCACCCCGAGTGCCACCCCAATAATTAAGATGCTACTATTTCATTTTCTTTGTTTAATCGTACTGAAAGAAGCATTTATTTTATCCTCGAACTCAAGGATGTGACGCATCTGGTGTCCCGCATAGTGCTTCGTCTCGTCCATTTCCAGCATCTCGCACAGGCACGACAGAGCAGGTCACTTCTGCTAGGAAACAAAGTCTCAGCATTCAAATTCTGTTAGCTTTTTTAAGAATTTCAAACAATACAGTTTTGTAGCTCTTTCATATACTTAGCACGAGTAAGGTAATGCGTATTTGGCGAGTATAGTAATGTGTGATTGGTGTGCTGTCCGGGGAATGACCCAAACCCAGAGTACCCTCCCCCCCCCCCCCCCCTATATTGTGGTGAATACTCTAGTTGTAACCTCTTGAGTGGAGAAGAGGTGGTGGAGGGATGCTGATTAACCGTCAAATTAATATAGGTATGTCAGCTGTATTTATATCCATGTATTGATTAACTTGAGTGCGTTCCTCTTGTGTTAATTAGGCTTAGTATCTGACATGCTCCTCCCGAACTTTGTTAATAAAACATAATTTAGTGGCGTAACGGTTCACGTGCACTCCCGCTTTGCCTCAGTTCAAACGAAGCAGGGGTGCAATCTATAATTAGCATGAAATAAACATTATTTAAACATCCAATCCATGTTGAAAGATACACTAGGCCTACTACAACGTACTGAATATATAGTGTCACATGTAATCACTGACTGAGCATTTCAACCGCGGAAAGAGAGCAGCTTGAAAACACTGTCACATAACCTCAGAAAATCCATTCAGTGTCCGTAAACTAGTGAGAAAAATGTAGACTAGAGGAGAATTTAGCAAATATTACATTTATATATTTACTCATAATTATCATTAATAAAAAAATTATATATAACGTCATTATAAAAAATGGTCTAATATGAACTTGTATACAAATACATTTTAACCTTAACAATAAGGTTCCATGTATAGTTTAGTTTAGGAAAACGGAGTACATTACCTGTCAAAAGTATTTGAACAGTTTTTTTTTTTATATTATTTTCTTTCTAAGCGTGTCTTAAGGGTCCTTGTGAAGTTTCAGTGTCTCTAACTGCTCTAAAGTTATAAATAATGTTCAATCTAATCATAACCTTTAAGCTGCTTTTCCTGAGCAAATCTACTCAACCCTACAATGAGACTCCAATGATGTGCTTGAGCTGTTAGATGGACATTTATGTTCTTGGCAGATGTTTTATCATCAAAACCATGTCCTAGACAGTTCACATAGAGTGTAAGTGTCAAATACTACAATCTGTAGCTCTAATGTGAAACAATGAATATGAGAAGAATGAAACTGATGCTGTGAAAGTGCTAGATTGAGGTGAGTTACTAAAGATCAGTCAAGTCAACAAGAGCCGCGCACATCTGATGTTGGTGCAGGTTATTGGGTGAAGTGTGGAGCTGATGAGTTTTGATTTCTGTTTTCTGTAGAGTTTCCCGTCTCTCTCAGCACCTCCTGAATCTACAGACGTAAATGATGATCCCTTCAGTTCTCTCGTCTCTTCTGATGGTCTGAAAGAATCTGTCCATCAGCTGAAAGACAAACTGGAGGATTTCTGCAAAGAGGATCTCAAGAAGATTTCAGACAGAGGTAAAGTCCTGGAGATTCATCTGCTCTCCATCATCATCTCATATCATGGAAAACATCATATTGGAAATGTCTTAGTAATGGATGCAGGATCATGAGAATCACACTGTTCATGTCTGTTGATTTCCACAGTCACATTCACCAACATTGATCTCTGGACCAGGACCGACTTCCTACGATGTAAGTCTGTAAGAAAACCAGCAGAAAACTCACTGAGTGTGTTCATGTTCTTCCTGTATAAGGCGAAAGAAGAGATTTATAAATGATGATTAGCACAGATATCTGGTCATCTGTACTGAGACACTGATGATACACTGAACATGAAGAGTTCAGCTACATGAAAAGATCAAACAGATTCATAATTCCTGATTCTGATGTGTTTTATCTCCATCAGATTCCCATCGGATCACTCTGGATCTGAACACAGTGAATAAACGCCTCCGTCTGTCTGAGAGAAACAGAGTGATTACTGTCACTGACACACTCCAGCCGTATCCTGATCATCCAGACAGATTTGATGATAACTGGCAGGTGTTGTGTAGAGAGAGTGTGTGTGGACGCTGTTACTGGGAGATTGAGTGGAGTGGAGATAATATGTGTATATCAGTGTCATATAAGAGCATCAGCAGGAAGGGAGGGCTTAATTCCTGTGGATTTGGATATAATGATCAGTCCTGGAGTTTGATCGGCTCTCCCTCCAGATACTCATTCAGACACAATAACATCGAGACTCGTCTCCCGGTGAAGTTCATCAGCAGGAGAATAGGAGTGTTTGTGGATCACGGAGCAGGAACTCTGTCCTTCTACAGCGTCTCTCACACAATGAGTCTCATCCACACAGTCCAGACCACATTCACTCAGACGCTCTATCCTGGGTTTTTCATTGATTCTGGATCATCAGTGAAACTGTGTTGATGAATCAGAATAGATTGACGAGATATTATACCCACAATGCTTTGAGCTGCATGATTAATCAGTAACAGTAAGATGTTATATACGGCTCTTCTTTTCTCTTCATGACATTAATACTGCAGCTGAACTTCTGTCAGTGAAATAACATGAATCAGATTAAATGAGTGTAATAAATCCTCATATAGACAGTAATATCAGTGTGTGTGAATCCTGCTGAGTGACAATGTGTTTCTGTGCTTTTATAAACCTTCATTTGTGCAGATCAAAATTAGTCATTTAGTTTATATTGTAGTGTCTCAATTTTTATTTTTATTACTGATTCAAACAATCAAACACAGTCGAAATAATGTCACGAGCCACTGTTTTTATCGTCATACATTTAGCTGTTAACCTCAGAATTCATTTTTATTTTTAGGTTACAGCTTGTTAGTAATTTGTGTTACAGTTTATCTCAATTGCTAACACTCTATAACTGATTAACATGGCCCAATTTCTGAAAATTTGGTATATTGTCAATTTACTATAATATATGGGAAATTCATATATGGGAAATTCTTTATTCACAAATTTAAGTGGGCAGTGAAAATAACAGATTTTACTCATTTTAAAATGGAAAATATGTCACTACCTGCATACGTTAAAAGAAACAAGAAATAACAAAGCGAAAAAAACCTGTAAATTATTTAAAAGCCTTAAAACTACTCTTTGAATAATTTGATGTTATTTGTACTTGTTTCCGGACATGTGATTTTCTTTTTGCTTTCCCTATTCTATTTATTTATTTGTTTCCTTTTATTATTGTATTTGTTATGATTTAATTTGCATGTTATTGCCCTTGTATGTTCTTTGTTCTAAAAACTCCAATTAAATAAATACAGCGTGCAATGTTTATGCGCCTGCTCCAAGTCTTCTTCTCTGTTTTTAGTGTATCTCTGTGGCAGAATTACAGCGCCACATACTGGTCGGGCATTTATACTACATCATTTTGATTCAGTTTCAGTATTTTCATTCTTCTCTATTAATGATGCAAAGGAAAAGCATATAAGGTTAAAACATGATTTATTGAATTATATAATAACTATGTCATTTATTTTAATCCCTCTTCTGAAACTAGTACTGGAAATTGTAATTACTTGTGTTATGATTACATGAATCCGTGTCACTGGTGAACTGGTAAAACGTTTCAAAGCATCAAAGGAATTGTCTCCTGCTTCGTGAGATCTGTAAACAGAATCAGTTAAAAAGAGCTTGTGCACATTGCATAACAAAAACATTTAGAGATATGAAAACCAAAGAATGCCTTATACAAGTGTAATCTTATGATTACACTTGTATAAGGCATTCTTTGGTTTTGGCAGTTTGTTCAATAACATGGGTTTATGAGAAGAGCTCTTTCAATGGGACAGTTAATAACAACTTGATAACGAAAGTCCAAAACCGAAAGTGGCTGTTTTTAAAGACTTTCATACTTATCTGGAAAGACACATGTCCAAATCCAGCTGTCACTCACTGATTTCAAAAAGTGCACATAGTAAAATATATGTTGGTGCGGTGAGATCCATGAAATATTATTGAAAATAGTGATAGCGTGCACTTTTAACAATTGCTGAAACAAGTTAATTCAACCAAAGTCAATGGCCAAGTGCCCAACTAAAGTGAACACTAATCACCATAATGGTGATAGACATCAGCAACCTTCGTACATCTACATATGTGTACAATAAGTGAATATGGTAATTCAGTTTTTACAGTTGTATAATCATCCTCTGGTGAGAATTGAAGGCTGCGTGACTGTAAGTAGTTGATGGGTTTCTGCTCACATTTTTCTGTTTTTGCCTTTCCTCTTATTCTCAGTTATTCTGCTTGTCAACCGTAGATGTCATCACTAATGCTCAGTCATCAATTTTAGAGTGAATCTACTTTATTTCACTAACTATAACACTGCTTCAGTGTTACTTTTACTCTCTATAAATCAGGACTATATGAAAACTGAGCAGTCTTTGTTTAACACTGTGCAAACATGTAACCAGCAACATGTGTTTTTCTTTATTTAATAATTTACGCAAATTAATTTGTAAATTTGTCTTGGTCTTTAACTACAAACACACACCAATTGAAAAAATAAAATGTGATATGTAACACAAGTTTTGTTGTGAGACGCTCGGAGCAGGTGTGGGGTGTGAGACCAGGCTCTTCAAACCTGCAGTAGAGCTACACGAATGTCTTTAAGTCCCTGATATCTACTCACTCTAGAACCGCCGCTGGCTGGGAAATTCATGAACAGCACTAAACATACACTTTGGCCATACAACTGTAAATATATTATTATAAGCTTTTCGTGAACTTTGGGAGGCTGTACAACAGATGAGTTGTAGCTGTCTGTTTTTCTGCTGAAAGCTGAGCTCTAGTGTCTGATATTTTATGGGTTATTTGTTGAAAAAGTTATAAAGGGCGAGAGAGCCGGTGCTGAAAAAGTGTGACTCACAGAACAGCGCCACCTGCTGACACAATTCAGCACAAACACAATCATCATGATGCTCTTTACAGAAGAAACACTTTCAGTGTGAAACAACACGCTCATGTTTCACAGCTGTCTACCTGCTGCTTCTGTTACTGAAAATACATTAAAATAATCAACTAATCATAGTTCACATCTGTGACTGTAGGAATGATATTAAACACTTACCATCAGGTAACTATGATTTGTTTGTCAAGGCAATATTTCTATTTTTTGAAGTTGGTGAACTAAAATTACTGACTAGAAATAAAATAAATACAAATTAACTAAAATTAACAAAATCTAATAGTAATGTTTATAAAGCAAAACTGTTGACAAATGACAACATTTAACTAAATGAAAATTAAAAATTAAAGCGAATTCAAAATATGAGCTATAAACTATAATAGTATATATTGAACGCTAAAATTATATAGTAATGTAATTACATTTTAAATACAACTTTTACTCGCAAGTTTGTTATTGAGTTTATATCGCACATCAATTGTGAGAAAAAAAGTCTAAATTGTGACAAAAACAGCAAAGAAACATTGTGATATTTACACTTTATTTAAAAAATATGAAAAAATTCAAAATTGTGAAATATGTTCCCAGAATTACAAAAGTCACAATCATGAGATTAAATTTAGATTGGTGAGAAAAAGTCACAATTTTGAGACATAAACCCAGAATTGCAAACACAATTATTATGGTGTGGTGGAAACAAGTTTCATTAGTTTGCTGCTTTATGACTTTTTGACATATTTTAAATTTTTTCCCATCATCATGCAGTGAATTAGAGAAGCACTAGAGAGCACCACTGAACAACATATGATCATCTTCTGTAACTCTGTCTCTTCTGAGTTTTTCAGACTGAGCTCACTGCTTGAGCTGCTAGATACACTGAAGATGTATTTCTACAGGAGAAGCTCATCGATCTCACTGAATTCATGCGCTTTGAGCTCCAGCTAATCTGAGATGAGACTGAATATGATCTCACACATGATCTGAGAGGAGCGAGAACCATAGAGAGACAAAGATTTATATCCCTAAACGCTGATAACTCTCCTGAATGGAGAGAGAGAGAGAGAGAGAGAATGTGTTCATGAACGAGCCTCAGGCGCTTCATTTACTCTCTTTGACTCATTTTTAACATCGCTGTAGTATCAGATCACCAATGAAAGCTCAGCCAGGTTTCCTCAGATTCTGACACAAACTCCTGCAACATGCTCTCAGCGGTTAAAGATGATTCTGAACAACTCTGTACAAACTCACACAGATCACGTCTCAGACTGTTCATTATCTACTTTCTTTAACCTTCAGAAAAGAAAACATAATTCATCATCTCGACTAGGAACGTTAACAAACACTGTAAAAAAAAAGTGATTTCAGTGTATCTACTACAAACTTTCATATTTAATTGTGTTTTTGAGATTTGAAATAGATTTGGGTAGCGGTGAAGCTCTCAGTTTTTTCCATCATGCTACGGAAGCGCTTGCCAGATGGCAGTAAAATGAAGAGACGGTTACCGGGGTGATTTGTGTCCTTGATGATTTTGAATGTGTGCGGTCCAAGTCAGGTCCTCAGAGAGGTTTACACTGAGGTACTTGAAGCTGCTCACCCTCTCCACAGGGGTCCCGCTGATCATAAGAGGAGTGTAGGGCCGCTGTTGTCTCTTCCTGAAGTCCACAATCAGCTCTTTAGTTTTGCTCACGTTCAGAGAGAGAAAGTTGTCCTGGCACCATGATGCAAGTCTCTCTACCTCATCCAAGTATGCGGTCTCATCATTGTTGGAAATGAGGCCCAGAACCACAGTATCATCCGCAAATTTAACAATAGAAGTGGAGCTGTGAGAGGTACACACAGTTCGTGTGTGTAGAGAGAGTAGAGCAGGGGCTCAGGACACAGCCCTGGTGGGGCTCCTACGTTCAGGGTGATGGAGTTGGAGGTGAACTGGCGCATTTTCACCACTTAAGGTCAGCCGGTGAGGAAGTCTTGAATCCAGTCACAGAGTGAAGAGTTTAGGCCGAGGTCTGGGAGTTTAAAAGCTAACTTGATGGGGACTATAGTATTGAAAGCTGAGCTATAGTCAATGAATAGCAGCCTTACATAGTTCCCATTGTTGCTGTCAATGTGTGTGAGGGAAGAGTGCAGGACCTGGAGAGTATGGCATCATCAGTGGATCTATTTGGGCGATAGGCAAACTGAAGAGGGTCCAAAGTAACAGGGATGGAGGGAGCAAATGTGGTTCTTTACAAGTCTCTCAAAAACCTTCATGACTATTGATGTGAGGGCAACTGGATGATAATCATTCAGGCAAGAGGGTTTATTGTTCTTGGGCACAGGGGATGATGATAGATTTTTTAAAGGAGGTGGGAACTGAAAAGAGGTCCTCTAAGCTGAAAGGTGAAGTTTCTTCTAATATTCCTCAATATGCACTGCATTACACTGTCAGTACGTGTGTGTGTGTGTGTGACTACAGCAGCAGGAATGAGGGACCTGCTTTACAGTCTCGCAGACACACCTGTTTTACTCTCATGACTCAAACACAGAACCAGGGAACAGGAATCACTTGATTTCAGGAGAAGAGAAGCTGGAGTGTAGTTGAGCTGTTGTGTGTTTGTGTCTATGTATTCACGCAGTAAAATGGCAGAACCCAGAGTTTCTCAGAAAGTTTCTTTGTGTGCAGTGTGTCTGGATCTCCTGAAGGATCCAGTGGCCATTCCCTGTGGACACAGTTACTGTAAGAGCTGTATTACAGACTGCTGGGATCAGGAGGATCAGATGAGAGTCTACAGCTGCCCTCGTTGCAGACAGACCTTCAGTCCAAGACCTGCTTTAGCTAGAAAAAACATCTTGGCTAAAATAGTAAAGAAACTGAAGAAGACCAAACGTCCTGCTGACTGTTACGCTGGAGCTGGAGATGTGCAGTGTGACATCTGTACTGGAAGAAAATACAAAGCTGTCAAGTCCTGTCTGGTGTGTCTGGAGTCTTACTGTCAGAATCACTTCGAACAACATGAGAGTTTCTTTAAAGGAAAGAGACACAAAGTGACAGAAGCTACTGGACGACTGCAGAAGATGATCTGCAAGAAACATGAGAAGCTTCTCGAGGTTTTCTGTCGTACTGACCAGAAATGTATATATGTGCGGTGTACGATGGATGACCATAAAAACCATGACACTTTATCAGCTGCAGCACAGAGGACAGAGAAACAGGTATTTAAAACTAGAGATTAAGGTAATACTCAACGTAATGATCAAATATTATGTTTATTTTCTGTGTAGAGCCGCAGCTTAATTACACAGAAGCACTGTCAGTGTGAAGCTTTATGTTTGTGTCAGTTGTGAAACAAGCATTACTCTTCATGTTAATTCATATAAGATGATTGTAACCGATCATCACTTCTGGCGTTTGAACCTACAGTCATTAGTTATCAGCTCCACTTTTACTATATTCATCTGTTCACATGATGATTTAGTGCCAGTAGTTTTCTGTGAGATTCACTATCATCTGTTTGTCCTGCAGAAGCAGCTGAAGGAGACGCAGAAGACGCTCCAGCATATAATCCAGCAGAGAATCCAGCAGAGAGAGAAAGATCTTCAGCAGCTGAGAGAGGCAGTGGAGTCTCATAAGGTGAGTCTGGAGAAGAAGAGAAGTTTGTCTCGGTCTCAGTTCAGACTCACTGAATCACTGTGTGTCCTAACAGCGCTCTGCACAGACAGCAGTGAAGGACAGTGAGAGGATCTTTACTGAGCTCATCCGCTCCATTCAGAGACGCCACTCTGAGCTTATACGGCTGATCAGAGATCAGGAAAAGCAAGCAGTGAGTCGAGCTGAAGGACGACTGGAGCGACTGGAGCAGGAGATCAATGATCTGAGGAAGAAAGACGCTGAGCTGGAGCAGCTTTCACACACACAGGATCACATCCAGTTCCCGCAGGTAACAGAGATCTAGAAGAACGAACAGGGTCATAGTGGACTTGACCAGTTCCTGCAGGTAACACAGATCTAGAAGAACAGGATCATAAGTCGCTTTTCCACCATTGGGCCAGTGTGAGTCAGTGCTTTAATCGGGCCGGGCGGGGCTAATAGCCTTGGACCTGTAGCACCGAGCCCAAAATCATGATGTGTTTCCACCGTCGGGCCAGAAGCTCCGATGCGCTTCACTAAAACCCGCCCTTTACACGCCTCTCTGGAACAACGTCACGCAACCCCATCATTTCCCCAACAAAGAGAAGTCATCAGAAAACTAATATGAAATAAGTCACTGGAACTAGTGCGATCACAAAACGAACATAAGAGCAGCCGTATGTTTGCATATTTTGTTAAAGATTTAAATCCAAAAGCATCTAGGTTTTACAATAATAAGTGATACAGTAATCATAATTAATTCATTTATCGGGATTGAAAATGAGTCGATGACATACCATATGACAAAAGAAAGATGACATACCCTACTTAATCACTTGAGTCTGTTTATGTGTATTTGTAGTCACAGTATAAATCACATTTAGAAAGAATGATAATTACTTTAATTTTTTTCCATCAAAAAATATGACCTGAGTAGCAGAGGGAGCTCTTTTTCAGACGTGGAGAAACTCCGTCTTTGTTCATAGCCAATCCTTTAGCCCCAGTTGGCCCGCTTTGACCCAAGGTTTTCGTCGGGCCAAAAAACCTGGCCATTGGCCCCTAAGAAGCACCGACGAGGCATGGTCAAGCCCCGGACGTGACCGTGGAAACGCGACTGGCCCTGGCAGGCACTAGCACGCCCACTTTTGGCCCGACAGTGGAAACACGGCTATAGTGGACTTGAGCAGATCCTGCAGGTAACACAGATCTAGAAGAACAGGATCATAGTGGACTTGAGGAGATACTGCAGGTAACACAGATCTAGAAGAACAGGGTCATAGGGGACTTGAGCAGTTCCTGCAGGTAACACAGATCTAGAAGAACAGGATCATAGTGGACTTGAGCAGATCCTGCAGGTAACACAGATCTAGAAGAACAGGGTCATAGTGGACTTGAGCAGATCCTGCAGGTAACACAGATCTAGAAGAACAGGGTCATAGTGGACTTGAGCAGATCCTGCAGGTAACACAGATCTAGAAGAACAGGATCATAGTGGACTTGAGCAGATCCTGCAGGTAACACAGATATAGAAGAACAGGTCATAGTTGACTTGAGCAGATCCTGCAGGTAACACAGATCTAGAAGAACAGGTCATAGTGGACTTGAGCAGAACCTGCTGTGACAGGAGACTCACAGAAAAACATTTCACGAGTGTCTTATTATATAATCATCAGTCAGACTCTCGTCTGATCTTCTTCTTCTGAAAGATACGCCGCTTACAAATGTCTTTCAGCTCTAGAAATCTCTTAGGAATCATTTCTCTCAGCTCTTTCTTCTGGAAGATATATTTAGCTCTCAAACACCACTAGCGCCATCAACAGTTCAAAACTTGAACAGCTTTTAACCTCATAGTTTCTTCTGATTTATTATGTCAAGGTGAAATCAGTGAATTCGATAGTACAATAAAGTTCATAAAAATTTGATCAGGTGATCCTCAAACCTGATAAAAGAAAGTTCACATAGAGTGTAAGTGGGGAATACTAGAATCTGTAGAATGATCTAAGATGGCGCTGCATATTGCGGCTTCAGTGCTTAACTCTTCCGTGTTTGTACTGTTTTTGTTAGTTTTTTCTGTTTTTTGTTTCTCAAACACGATCAGTTTTACCAGGCATGAACTGCTGAACATTCGGCAGAACACACCACAAAATATTTTACTGGATTTCGATTATTCAGACTTTTTTCTGGGCATTGTAGTTGGAGGAGCGGTAGTGCTGTTTAGATGCTACAGGACACGAAGATGGAGGAAGTGAGGTGGCGCACTTGTAAAGCTTCGTCAGCTCGGATTTAGAACCCCATTGCCTAGCATCCATCTAGGGAATATCCGCTCTCTACCTAACAAAGCGGACAAACTCCTTCTGCTCTCCTGGACAAATAATGATTTTCAAACTCTGCTGCTCTGTGTTTCACGGAAACCTAGCTGAACGATACCATACCGGACAGCGCGCTCCATCTGCCGAACTTCCAGCTGATCATATCCGAACACGACACAGTATCAACTTGGAAATCGTGCGGCGGTGGAACGTGCTTTTATTTCAATGAAAGGTGGTGTACAGATGACACTGTGTCATAGAAGATGTGCTGTTCTGATCTAGAAATGCTCTTCATCAACTGCAAGCCGTTCTATTTGCCGAGGGAGTTTTGTTCTTTCATTCTCGTGAGTGTTTACATTCCTTCGCAAGCGCACGTGAGCTCAGCTTTACAGAAACTCGCTGATCAGATCACAGACACAGAACAAAAACACCGGGACTCTGTTAATCCTCGGGGACTAATAAAGTAAATCTCTCCTGCAAACTGCCAAATTAAAGAAAGCACATCACATGTCCCACCAGAGACAGTAATATATTGGATCACTGTTACACATATCACTCTGTCCCACGGGCAGCTTTGGGGCTCTCTGATCACTGTTTGGTTCATCTTATATCGACCTAGAGGCAGAAACTTAAATCTGCTAAACCTGTATTAAGAACTGTTAAAAGATGAACTTATGAAACAGAGCGGGTTTTACAAAGGGGGATAAAGTCTTGAATAAACAGACCAAATACACACTGGAAAAAGGAGATCAGAGGGGCAAAGAGGAATTATTCTGGCAAGCTAAGGAACAAATTATCTTCCAGTGATTCTGCTTCAGTGTGGAAAGACATCACCAGTTACAAGATACCATCCCCAGCTTTCTGGAGAATCAACAACTGGCAGACGATCTAAATGAGTTCTATTGCAGGTTTCAAAAAACAAAAAAATTTGCAACCCCCTCATTCACACCTCCTGCAACCCTCCACACCTGCACTGCAGATAAGTGAAGAAGACGTGCGTCAGGTCTTCAGAAAGAACAAAAGAAGGTAAGCACCAGGCCCAGATGGTGTGTCACCAGCCTGCCTAAAACCTGTGCTGACCAGCTGGCCCCGATCTTCACACAGATCTTCAACAGATCACTGGAGCGGTTTGAAGTCCCCTCATGCTTCAAATGCTCCACCATCATCCCCGTCCCAAAGAAATCCAAAAACCTGTGGCTCTAACGTCTGTGGCCATGAAATAATTTGAATGACTGGTTTTGGCTTATATGAAGGACACCACTGGACCCTTACTGAACCCCCTGCAGTTTTCCTACAGAGCAAAAAGGTCAACATGGGACTGCACTTGATCCTGCAGCATCTGGACAGACCAGGGACTTATGTAAGGATCCTGTTTGTAAACTTCAGCTACGCTTTTAACACCATCATCCCATAACTCTTTCAGCCCAAACTAACTCAGCTCTCCATACCCACCTCCATCTGTCAGTGGATGATGCAGTCAACCTGGGACTGCACTTCATCCTGCAGCATCTGGACAGACCAGGGACTTATGTGAGGATCCTGTTTGTAAACTTCAGCTCCACTTTTAACACCATCATCCCGGACACCCTTCAGAATAAACTGACACAGCTCTCCGTACCCCACCTCCATCTGTCAGTGGATCACCAGCCTCCTGACAGACAGGCAGCAGCTAGTGAGGCTGGGTAAATTATCATCCGACACCCATACGATCAGAACTGGAGCTCCTCAGGGCTTTGTTCTCTCCCCACTGCTCTTCTCCCTCTACACCAACGACTGTACATCTAAAGACCCCTCCATCAAGCTCCGAAGTTTGCAGATGACACCACACTGATCGGCCTCATCCAGGACGTTGACGAGTCTGCTTGCAGACAGGAGGTTTTAAAGAGCTGGCTAGTGCAGTCTTAACAACCTTGAGCTTAAGACGCTCAAAAAACCCCTGCACCCCCCCCCCCCCCCCCCCCTCATTGTGAAAAAGGCCCAGAAGAGGTTGTACTTAATTCGCCAGCTGAGGAAGTTCAACCTGCCACAGGAGCTGTTGATACAGTTCTACTCTGCCATCATTGAATTCGTCCTCTGCACGTTAATAACTGTTTGGTTCGGCTCAGCTACCAAATCTGACCTCAGAAGACTACGGAGGGTAGTCCGGACTGCTGAGCGAATCATTGGTACAACTCTCCCCAGTCTCCAAGAACTGTACTTATCCAGAGTGAGCAAACGGGCTGGTAAAATCACTCAGGACGCCTCACATCCAGCACACGCCCTCTTTGAACTGTTACCGTCTGGTCAACGCTACAGAGCTCTGAGCACCAGAACGACCAGACACAGACACAGTTTCTTCCCTCAGGCAATCCATCTCATCAACACTTGACATTAGACATGGAACATGTCTAACTATTATATATTATTTATTCACCACACATATCAGACCTGTACACACATAATTGTCTATATTAGATATTGTGTTGTTGCTATTTTGTACATGGCCTATTTCTATATTATTATTTTATTATCTGTGTCCTGTCCTGTTGCTGTCATTCTGTTGCACTGTGGAGCTTCTGTCACTATAACAATTTCCTCGTATGTGTAAACATTATTAGGAGGGGGTGACCCAATACTTTTGGCAATATACTGTACCTGGCCAATAAAACTTATTCTCATTCTTATTCTAATGAATATGTGAAGAATGAAGCTAATGCTGTGAAAGTGCTGGATTGAGGTGAGTTACTAAAGATTAGTCAAGTCAACAAGAGCCGCAAAAATCTGATGTTGGCACAGGTTATTTGGTGAAGTGTGGAGCTGATGAGTTTTGATTTCTGTTTTCTGTAGAGTTTCCCGTCTCTCTCAGCACCTCCTGAATCTACAGACGTAAATGATGGTCCCTTCAGTTCTCTCGTCTCTTCTGATGCTCTGAGAGAATCTGTTCATCAGCTGAAAGACAAACTGGAGGATTTCTGCAAAGAGGATCTCAAGAAGATCTCAGACAGAGGTAAAGTCCTGGAGATTCATCTGCTCTCCATCATCATCTCATATCATGGAGAACATCATATTAGAAATGTGTTAGGAATGGATGCAGGATCATGAGAATCACACTGTTCATGTCTGTTGATTTCCACAGTCACATTCACCAACATTGTTCCCAGGACCAGGAACGACTTCCTACGATGTAAGTCAGTAAGAAAACCAGCAGAAAACGCTCCGGTTACTATGGTAACCTCGGTTCCCTGAGAGCGGGAACGAGACATCACGGAGATTTCTCCGTTATGGGAACTCCTTCCCTTCAACCTTTCCTGAAGTCCTATTGGCTCACGCCAGTCAAATGACTGGCCAATTGTCGCAAAGCATGCAAATACGACGAGCTCGAGACAGTATAAATGCGATGCTCGCGACAATTATATCAGAATCGGATACTGAACACCGTAAGCTGAGGAGTAGCGAACACGGCGTCTACCGTGATGTCTCGTTCCCGCTCTCAGGGAACCGAGGTTACCATAGTAACCGGAGCGTTCCCTATCGAGCTGTCACGAGACATCACGGAGATTTCTCCGTTATGGGAACGATATTAAATCCCGCCGTGAGAGAGGCTACGAAGCCCTACCCCAAAACACAGCAGATAGAATACGCACGTAGACACTTCCCACAATAGTGACGCTGTAGGCGAGCTCACCGCTGATAGGTGGCTGTAAGCCAATAAGCGTCTAACCCAAAGGTATACAAATTTGCATATCTGGATAGAAATAACGTTGGCTGCGCTGAAACAGGGCAACTTGCACAACGAGCATAAGGAACTGCACAGACTGTATAGCATGACCCCAACCTAGCATGATAAAAGTATCGCTAGATAAACAACACAAATACAGGAATCTGCACTGAGCACAGGGCAGAACAACCGTATTAGTAAAAGGGTATGCAGAGCAAACAATGTATTAAACATGCATCAGCCACTTACCGACAGCACCTGGGAGGCAAAAGACTGAACGTCCAGCCTGTAAAACCTGGCGAAAGTATTCTCAGAAGACCAGCCGGCTGCAACACATATATCTTGAATAGACATACCTCTCGACCAAGCCCACGAGGAAGCCATGGCCCTCGTTGAATGCCCCCTAATGTGTAAAGGACATTCCAAACCTTGGTTCGTATACGCAGCCGTAATAGCGTCTACGATCCAGTGGGAGAGCCTCTGTTTAGACACAGCACGGCCTCTCGCACAACCACCATAGCATACAAATAGCTGGTTAGATTGACGAAAGCTCGCCGAACGGTCGATGTAAATCCTCAAAGCCCTGACAGGGCACACCGAAGTCTGAGCATCTGCTTCACTCGAGGCTGCTGACTCGGAAGACAAGGCAGACAGAGAAACAGTCTGTATCTTGAAGGGTGTAGAAAGTGATTTAGGTACATACCCCATTCTTGGCCGGAGAGTGACGCTGCAGTCACCGGGTCCAAAGCGAATACAGTCACTATCCACAGAAAAGGCGTGCAAATCTCCTATGCGCTTGGCTGACGCAAGTGCAAGAAGGAGTGCAGTTTTGAGAGACAACTCCCTCAAACCCACTGATGATAACGGCTCAAAAGGTGGCTGAGAGAGAGCTCTTAATACCACCTCTAGGTCCCAAGGCGGAACCGAAGGTGGCCTCGGAGGGTGTAGCCTTCTCGCTCCCTTAAGAAAACTCACCACCATGGGGTCTCTGCCGATCGACTGGCCACCCTGCGGTGAACGGAACGCGGCAATGGCCGCCACATAGACTTTTAGCGTCGAGGGTAACGATCCACTATCCAGCCTGTACTGCAGGAAACTCAGAACATCCAACACGGTGCAAACAACCGGGTCGATGTGAGCCTGATGGCACCATTTCACAAACACTCCCCATTTTAAGGCATATAATCGTCTTGTAGAGGGTGCTCGCGCTTCCGTGAGTGTGCCGACCACACGAGCCTGCAATGCATCTAGCTCCCCTGACAACCCTGAAGCAACCACACATGAAGGTTCCATAGTTCTGGGTTCGGGTGCCACACCGAGCCGTCCACCTGAGATAACATGTCCTTCCTGACCGGAATCGGCCAGGGGGGGGCTATCAGCAGCTCTGTCAGGTCCGGAAACCAAGGCTGGTTCGGCCAGTTCGGAGCTATGAGTATGACGGACGCTCGCTCCTCCCTGATCTTGCATAACACCAGA
This sequence comes from Schizopygopsis pylzovi, assembly GCA_027422435.1. NCBI lineage: Eukaryota > Metazoa > Chordata > Actinopteri > Cypriniformes > Cyprinidae > Schizopygopsis > Schizopygopsis pylzovi. The sequence continues at coordinate 29,744,276 of CM049831.1, read as the reverse complement.
GGCAATATCTTGATCGGAGGAAACGCATAAAGCCTGGCTGTCGGCCAGCGCGCTGTGAGCGCGTCCCCTTCCAACGGGGAGTGGGACAGAGAGAAGAACGACGGGCAGTGTGCATTCTCGCTCGTAGCGAATAAATCCACTTCTGCTTCCCCGTAGAGGTTCCAAATCATCCGAACCGACTCGGGGTGTAACCTCCATTCCCCTTGAGGAATTCTCCTCCTTGAAAGCATGTCTGCCCCGCGATTCAAAAGACCGGGGATGTGCGTTGCTCTGATGGATAGAAGGCGAGAATCCGCCCATAGCAGTAACATCGCTGCCTGCTTGCACAAAGCCTTCGAACGGACGCCGCCCTGGCGATTTATGTACGCGACTACAGACGTGTTGTCGGTGCGAATCAGTACATGCTGCCGTTCCAGTTGTGCTTGAAACTCCTTCAGAGCTAAAAAGACTGCTTCCAATTCCAATCGGTTTATGTGCCACCGGATCTGAGGCTCTGACCACTGCCCCGAAGCTGGCATCCCCTCGCACACCGCTCCCCAGCCGAGCGTCGATGCGTCTGTTGTGACCACCACGCGTGAGGTCACCAACCCCAGGGGGACTCCCCGGCTGAAGAAATTCGGGTTGCGCCACGGAGCCAGAGCTTCGATGCAGCCGCGGGTGACCGCGATACTCAAACGTCCCGAGGTCCATGCCGTCCAGGGGACTCGAGTTTTCAGCCACAGCTGCAGTGGTCGCATGTGTAATAAGCCCAGATGACACACTGCCGAAGCTGACGCCATGAGTCCCAGTAGTCTCTGAAATTCTTTCAAATGAACAGAGCTGCCTTCTCTGAAATGGCGTAGGTAAGACAAAATGGCCGCCACGCGCTCTCGCGAGAGGCGGGCTCTCATTTCTAGGGAGTCCATGCAAACTCCCAAATACAGAATGGACTGACTCGGGGCGAGAATGCTCTTTCGCCTGTTCACACATAGCCCTAGGGACTCCAGGTGAATAAGCAGCGAGTCTATATGGCTGAGTAGCGTGTCCCGGGACTGAGCTAAAATCAGCCAATCGTCCAGATAATTTAGGATGCGCATCCCGCCCGCTCTGAGGGGGGAAAGTGCTGCATCCATGCACTTTGAAAATGTGCGCGGGGCCAAAGCCAGCCCGAACGGGAGAACAGAGTATTGGTACGCTGTGTTCTCGAAAGCAAACCTCAGAAACCGTCTGTGATGCGGCGCTATCTGAATGTGAAAGTACGCGTCCTTCAAATCCACGGACGCAAACCAGTCCCCGGGGCGAATCTGCGCCAGGATCTGCTTCAGCGTTAACATCCTGAACGGACGTTCGCAAAGCGCTCTGTTGATGGGTCTGAGATCCAAAATTGGGCGAAGCCCCCCATCCCTCTTGGGTACCACGAAGTAGCGGCTGTAAAACCCGCTCTCCAGCTCGTGTGGTGGGACTCGCTCTACTGCTCCTTTCTCGAGCAGACAGCCAATCTCTTGCCTCAGAGCCTGGGCATTTCGAGGCGATGTTAGAGACTGCACCACGCCATTGAAACGGGGTGGTCTGCATCTGAATTGAAGAGTATATCCCCGCTCTATCACGTTGAGTAGCCAACGCGAGATTCCCGGAATAACCTTCCACGCGCTTATGAACTGACGCAGCGGCTTTAGCTGCTCGGTCGTTGGGTGCGCGGCTATAACCTGTGTTGGATGCGGACCTGCACTGCACTGAGGCGGGGCAAGGGGAAACGCATTTATTGAGTGAGGAGGAGAAAGCTCTTTTTGTGAGAAAGTATGCATTTTTATTGAATGGACACTCAACACACACACATTTGAGCAGCTGAACTTTGGGCGCTTGGGAGCCGGGCTGCTCTCGCGCTCTCCTCCCTCCCTCCGATCGTCAGGAAGACGGCTTAGCAGCCGGGGGCGGGCGAGAGTCGCGTCGCGGGCTTCTCCGCTGACCTTGGCGCTTCCTGCCGGAGCCCCACACCTTCCTCCGGACGTCTGGCTCCTGTCGAGGAGCAGTAGCAGTAGCCCCAGCCTGGGCAGGCCTGGGAAAATCTCTCCGCTGGGCAGAGCCATGCGCTGACGAAGATCTGGATCTAGCAGTCTGTTGCTGGGGGGCGCGTCTAGGCATCACGTGACTCATCACTTTCGCGCGCTTTTGAGTCTCAGCGAATCGCTCGGTTATGGTCTCCACGGCATCACCGAAGAGGCCGGAGGGAGATATAGGAGCGTTTAGGAGCACCTTTCGATCGGCATCCTTTAGGTCAGCTAAATTTAGCCAGAGGTGCCTCTGAAGGACGACCATAAAGCCCATGGCCTTACCCACAGACTGGGCCGCTCGCTTCGTCGCCATCAACGCGAAGTCCGTCGCAGCGCGCAGATCCTTCGTCGCCTCAGGAGTGAGGCTTCGACGGCAGGCTGATGTCCGGGCCTAGGGACTTCGCTGCTGCAGGGCACAGGTGTGCAGCAACGGTCTCCTCGACGGGGGGAGAGCGCACGTAACCGTGGGCCTCCGCCCCATCCACGTGGGAGAACATGGCCTGCGTGTTAGAATGGACGCGCGCCGATTGGGGCGCAGACCACGTCTTCACGAGCTGTTCGTGAACATCGGGGAAGAAAGGCACCGATGTCCTTGCGTCAGCTTTGCGTGTGGACCTGAAGTACCACGAGTCGAGCTTACTCCTGACAGGCTCCTCCGGAGGATTCCAGGTGAGCTCCAACTCCTGAACAGCTTTCGACAGAACCCTCATGAGCTCCTCCTGGAGGCCTGAAGGCTCTGAGCTGCCTAGCTGCTCGGGCTCCGATCCAGCCCAACCGTCCTTCTCCGAGGCCGAGATGGACATGGCCTCGTCGCCCTCCTCGTGGCCAAAAGCTACGAATCCCTCAATATTGGAAGGGGGGCGGAAACAGTCCTCGGGGAAAGAGATCGGCGAACGCGGCGACCGTTGGGTTCGGCGGCACGGCAAGACGACGCTCCCGCCGCCAGGAGAGGGGGGGCTCACCAGCGGCACGCTGGCGGCAGTGAGCCCCACCCCGAACAGGCCGCGAACCACATCGCGGCGGGCCCGGAGCACGCGGACCGGTAGGTCCGCGCAATGTCCACAGTCGGACTCGTCCAGCGCCGCCTCGGCGTGGGCCAGGCCCAGGCAGGCGACGCAGTGGAGATGCTGATCCAGCGGTTCGATGGGTCCCGCGCAGATCTTACACACTGAAGCCATCACGAGTTCAAGGTGAAGTAAAAGATTCTGATATAATTGTCGCGAGCATCGCATTTATACTGTCTCGAGCTCGTCGTATTTGCATGCTTTGCGACAATTGGCCAGTCATTTGACTGGCGTGAGCCAATAGGACTTCAGGAAAGGTTGAAGGGAAGGAGTTCCCATAACGGAGAAATCTCCGTGATGTCTCGTGACAGCTCGATAGGGAACTCACTGAGTGTGTTCATGTTCTTCCTGTAGAGCAGTGGTCTCCAACCCTGCTCCTGGAGAGCTACCGTGCTACAGATTTCAGCTCCAACCCCAATCAAACACACCCAAACCTGCTAATGAAGCTCTTCAAGGCTACTTGTTAATTTCAGACAGGTGTGTTGGAGCAGGGTTGGAACTGAAATTTGTAGGATGGTAGCTCTCCAGGAGCAGGGTTGTAGATCCTGCTGTAGAAGGCGAAAGAAGAGATTTATAAATGATGTATCCGGTCATCTGTACTGAGACACTGATGATACACTGAGCATGAAGAGTTCAGCTACATGAAAAGATAAAACAGATTTCTTAATTCCTGATTCTGATGTGTTTTATCTCCATCAGATTCCCATCAGTTCACTCTGGATCTGAACACAGTGAATAAACTCCTCCTTCTGTCTGAGAGAAACAGAGTTATTACTTACACTAAAACAGATCAGTCGTATCCGGATCATCCAGACAGATTTGATGAGTGGTGGCAGGTGTTGTGTAGAGAGAGTATGTGTGGACCCTGTTACTGGGAGATTGAGTGGAGTGGAGATGATTTTGGTGTGTATATATCAGTGTCATATAACAGCATCAGGAGGAAAGGACGGGGTGATGAGTGTAGGTTTGGATGTAATGATCAGTCCTGGAGTTTGTACTGCTCTCCCTCCAAATACTCATTCTGGCACAATAACATAGAGACTCGTCTCCCGGTGAAGTCCATCATCAGGAGAATAGGAGTGTTTGTGGATCACAGTGCAGGAACTCTGTCCTTCTTCAGCGTCTCTAATACAACGAACCTCATCTACACAATCCAGACCACATTCACTCAGCCGCTCTATCCTGGGTTTTATGTATGCGTTGGATCATCAGTGAAACTGTGTTGATGAATCAGAACAGACTGACGAGAGATTATACGCTGATAAAAATGATTCTGTGGTGAAGTAAATACTACAGAAAGACAAATATAATTAATACATGAAAAATTTAGTTCAGGCAATAATAAAAAGAACGATGTAAATTATATTTTGGTACTCAATTCCAGCGGTCCCACTTTACATTAGGTGGCCTTAACTACTATGTTATTGTCTTGATATTGAATTGCAAAACACTTTTGCTGCTATTGAGGTGGGATACGGGTGAGGTTAGGGACAGGTTTGGTGGGATGAGCAGGTTTAAGGTTGGGTTAAGGTGTAAGGGATGGGTCAACAGTGTAATTATCAATGTAATTACAGAAATTAATTACGGATGTAATTACATGCAGGTATTTTTTTTATATAAGTACAATGGAAAAACATTTATCGAATTATTAATTTAAATGTGTAAGTACATAGTAGTAAAAGCCACCCAAAATAAAGTGGGATCCGTTATGAAATTAAGTAAAACCTACTCAACTTTTATGATACTGATATTACCATCATGCAGTGGCATGACTAATTAATAAGATTTATTTATTTATTGATTTACTTTTTGCTGTTTTCCAGCTGTTTTTACACTATTTTATCATTGTTTTTGTTGTTAGGTTTAGTAACTTGTGATTTGGTTACATCTGGAGTAAAACATGACACATTAATATTCAAGTCAAGTCACCATTATTTATATAGTGCTTTTTAAAATTCAATCTGTGTCATAATTTACAGTATTAAACAGGGACATAGTGTGTCAAAATAGTGTGTCGTTCTAAGATGAATCAAACAGACAAATATTAGCGTAGATGCCATTCTTCTAATGATATTCAATATTCATATTCATATTCAAAAATGAACCACAGAATGTTACCCTCATTGTGTATTGTGCACCAAGTATTGAAGTCTCTGTGTTCAGATGAGTGCTGATTTACTAATTATGTAGATATGGTGTCTACATGACATCTATTGTATTTTGTACTTGGATGTTTCTAAGTAGCGTACACTTTAAAAGCATGGTTTAATTAGGTGCTATATTAAATAAAATCAAAGTTTTGACAATTAAGCTTTGACTAAGAACATTTACTCAAACTTTTACTGGCCAAGCTGAAATTACTTAATTTCTTTGTTAAATTTTTGGTATGTGGATTTTACTTATTCCTATATGTGGATTATACAGTATATAATGGTGTAATGTTTACTTTATATATATATAAATGTTAAGTTCAGTAGTAGATTGTACAGAGCAGTAGCAGTTAAATGTACATAAAATGTATTTGTGCATATTGTTAAATAAGTAAATCCTTCAAGTGATTTTTTTCAGTGTACCCATAATGCTTTGAGAAGCATGATAAATCATTAACAGTGTGATGTTATAGAGCAGGGCAAGAAGTGTATATGAAGAGAAACTTTCACTTCAGACACTGTTTTAAAATGAGCGTATGTAAAAATATCATTCCTAACAGCATGTGTAACTAGAGATTGTGTGGTTTCTGTGCTTCTTTATTCTCTTCAGACGAGCATTTGTGATCTAATGGCATCTTCAGCTGATAGTTTTCATATGATGCTGCTGAGACTGAATATTATATTAAACAGAAACAGCTGCGCATGTGTTTACTGTTGAGACTCAATCAAATTCACATCGTGTTTTCACAGCATTCTTAATTAAACAATTATTTTAATTTATTTTTGTAATTATTGTTATTTATACAATTGACTTTACAGACAAAGAACTTGTTCAGTGTGAATGTGTGTGTGTAGCTCATCAATAGAGGCTGATTGTTACATTTTACATTATATTACATTACTTCAGCATTGCTAGCACCTTGTTTGAGCTACAGCAATGCTTGCTTATTGTTTCCTCTGATGGGGGTGTGTTTGAGGTGAGAAAGCAGCTGTACTTTGTATGCGAGTGTGTGTTTTATTTTTTGTGTGTGTCAGAGTATTTAATGGTCACCTGGTTAAGCAGGTGAGCGCCTCTATTTGTGACTCATAATTTTACGGTAAACAAGGCTCTTTTCTGCCACTGGTCGCCATTGCTAACGGCAGAGGTGGAAAGAGTACAAAAATATTGTACTCAAGTAAAAGTACCATTACATTACTGAAATTTTACTTAAGTACAAGTAAAAGTACCAGTCTAAAAATCTACTCAAGTAAAAGTAAAAAGTAGCTCATTTAAAATTTACTCTGAGTAAAAAGTACTTAGTTACATTTTAACAATGAGAGGGAGGAAAAAATGGGATAGACCAAAGGTGTCAAACTCAGTACCTGGAGGGCCACAGCCCTACACAGTGTAGATATTACCCTAATTAAACACATCTGATACAGCTAAACTAATCATTTAGGCTTATTTGAAAACTACATGGTGTGTGTGTTGGAGCAGGGTTGGAACTAAACTCTTTAGGGCTGTGGCTCTCCAGGAACTGAGTTTGACACACCTGGGATAGGCCTATAAATCTCAAACTAGATGTTTTTAATTAAAGGAATCAGTTATTTAGAATAATAAGACATTTGGGCTGTTACCAGGCAAATTAAATCAGTATCAACAAAATGCATCTTTGCAATGCAGAGGAAACGCAGAAGCTTCATCTGAAGTGGCGTAGATGTATTACACACTGACATGAATGCATTCAGCCTGCAGTTACAAATGCAGAAATAATGTTTTGATAAATAAGACATAAAATGTGACCCTGAACCAGAAAACCAATTTCCTAAATTGCGATTTATACATCATCTGAAAGCTGAATAAATCATATTTCCATTGATGTATTGTTTGTTATGATCGGACAATATTTGAAAATCTGGAATCTAAGGATGCAAACAATCCAAATATTGAGAAAATCTCCTTTAAAGTTGTTCAAATGAAGCTCTTAGTTTTGATATATTTACAGTAGGAAATTTACTAAATACATTAATGGAACATGATCTTTACTTAATATGCTAATGATTTTTGGCATAAAAGAAAAATGTATAATTTTAACCCATACAATGTATTGTTGGCTATTGCTACAAATATACCCCAGTGACTTAAGACTGGTTTTGTGCTCCATGCCAGGGTCACAAATGTTAAATAGTCATTTGAAATTAAAAATAAAAAAATACAAAGATACTTTAAATGTTAAATTAGAACCACCAGTAGGTGTCAGCAAGTCACTGATAAGTGAGTCATTGTGATTGAACAGAATCATTTAAACGGTTCATTCAAGGAATGAAACACGTCATTGCTCAGAGTCAGAGACGCAAAACTGTGTATGGAATTATTTTTGTTGTCGAAATAGAGCAAAAACAGGCAATGTGTCTAAAACGTAAGTCTCTTAATTAACTTCTTGTTTTTTGAACTGTGTAAAAAGAAAAACTACAGGCCTATGTAATCATGGTGATTTTTTGAGAAAAACGGCATTCTTCATGTGATGTCGACTTACTATATTAAATTATATAAATATATACATTTTCTGCTTCTATCTCTTCAATTTTGTGATCATTCTAAACGCATTTTAACAGACTGAATCACGCAGTGAAAGAAAGCACTCCAGATGCACGCGGATTAGTCTAATCTAACGTTACTAGATTTCACGGCACACTGTTTAGAGTGATTTGTTTGGTTTTTGGCAAAATATTGATAATGTCAAATCGCACATCATTAAAACAACAATTACTATATTTTCGCAGACGATATTGCACACCCTGCACCACTGTCTTTTTGGCTCATTTGTGCAAAACGTTTGTTAAACTGTTAAAGCTTAATTTTAACCACCAATGCAATGATGCAAGTATTTACCTTATCTCCACATGCTTGCGAAGGGCGATGTCGAGATGTTATAAGCTGCTAGTTCGGTCTCCCGAGGCAAACACAGCTAACACTGCATAATAGAGCATGAATATATGGCCAGGGGTTCACTTCATTTCCTTCGAGTTCAACTTCAGCAGAATACGACGGGGTTTGGTTTTCAGCTGGGTCTGCACTATAACGCCTGTCTTGTTCGTCTGCATCTTTCTTGTGATTTTAGCGCCAGTTTCTTCTTCTGCCCATTATTTGCTGCAGTTGTTTCCACGGAGCGATTTTTTTTTACTCAGTAACGAATGAGTTTTAAAATGTAGCGAAGTACAATACTTCCCACAAAATATACTTAAGTAAAAGTAAAATTACAGATAAAAATTAAAGCTGCAAGCAGCGATGGAAGGGACCTCGCACCCAGCACCACCGACCGGTGGCTTCAGAAAGAAAGGGAACGGTGAGCAATATGCATTTAAAAAGGTAAATATAGAGGAACGTGTCATAGTCATTTATATGTGTCAAACCTGCTGCCAGCTGGTGGCGCTATGTCCATAACTGAACATTAACATGTAGATGTCTTCAGTCTAGCACTTTTATCAAACAAATGAAGTTTGGTGCAGATTGGACAATGCATGTTTAAGTTGGTGTAAAACAAGTAATTTCCTGTAGCCACCAGGTGGCGCTATGTCTATAACTAAACATTGGCATGTAGATGTCTTCAGACCAATACTTTTATCAAACATATGAAGTTTGGTGCAGATTGAACATGGTATGTTTGAGTTAGTGTAAAGCATGATATATCCTGTTGTCAGCAGGTGGCGCTATGATTATATCTGATTTTTGGCCTTTAGGTGTTTTCAGGTCAGGACTCTTACCAAATATGTGAAGTTTGGTGCAGATTGGACATTGCATGTTTAAGATAGTGTAAAAGAAGACATTTCCTGTTGCCAGCAGGTGGCGCTCTAATTATAATGAAATATTCGTATTTAGATGTGTTCAGGCCTGGATTCTTATCGAACGTGTGAAGTCTGGGGCAGATCAGACATTGTATGGCTGAGTTACAACAACTTTTATTCCCATGGCGAGACATCGAAATTTGTGATGCCGCCATGGACACGCCCTTTAACGAAAGCTCTAGATCTTCGCAATTTAACATCACAAAGGCCTTTAGGTTAGACTGACCTAAATATTATGTTTATGTCATTAAATCTCTAGGAGGAGTTAGTTACAGAGTAAAACATGTCACTTCCTGTTGCCAGCAGGTGGCGCTATTACTATAACTGAATATGGTCACTTAGATCTCTTCAGGTCAGAATTCTTATCAAACATGTGAAGTTTGGTGTAGATCGGACATAGCATGCCTGAGATATAACAACTTCCTGTTTCATGGCGAAACATCAAAATTTGACAGCACGCCACGGACACGCCCTCCGATCAAAACTCTAGATCTTCGCAATTTAACGTCACAAAGGGCTTTAGATTGCAATGACCAATTTTGGTGTTCATCCGCATAAATCTCTGGGAGGAGTTCGTTAAAGTATGACACCTGAAAATGGCAAAAATGACACAAAATATGACGAGAAAATTCAAAATAGCCGACTTCCTGTTGGGTTTCTGATTTCGTACCTGGAGACTTTTTTGTAGGTATTATTAAGTTACATAAGTGTACCGATTTTCGTACATGTACGTGAAACGTAGCTCGAGGCGCACTCCGCTGAATATTTATAGGTGGCGCTGTCGAGCCATTTGGCCACACCTACTTCTGAAACCCATATCAGACGTAAATTTTCACCAGTTCTGACGCGTGTGCAAAGTTTCCTGACTTTTCGAGCATGTTTAGGCCCTCTAAAATGCGATTAAGTTTGGAGAAGAAGAAGAAGAAGAAGAAGAAGAATAATAAGAATAATAAACGGAGCAGATTCAATAGGGTCCTCGCACCATCGGTGCTCGGTCCCTAAATATTACTTAAAAAAGTACAAGTACACAAAAAAGCTACTCAATTACAGTAACGCGAGTAAATGTAATTCGTTACTTTCCACCTCTGGCTAACGGTGAGTCACACACACACACACACACACACACACACACACACACACACACACACACACACACACACACACACACACACCTAGAGCTCGACAGGTGAAACCGTAACACCTGGAGATTAAAGAGAGACAAAGGAGAGATAATTAAGTGCTGAAAGATACAGAGAATCGCTTGTTTCCTTCAGTTCTTTTTGGTTTTGGTTAGAGGGGCTCAGAGAAAATCCACTCATCCTTCACAAATCCTCGTTCCAAAGGGTTTAATAACGGCGCAATAGAAAAATACCATTCTGTAAGCCTACTATACAACATAAATACATTTGAGTAAAGTTTTGCCATGCGGTCGTGGTTGTA
>CM049831.1:29725055-29733667 GCA_027422435.1 Schizopygopsis pylzovi | reverse complement strand
TACTTCCAGCAGGATAATGCACCAAAAGTCAAATCATCTCAGACTGGTTTCTTGAACATGACAATGAGTTCACTTTACTCAAATGACCTCCACAGTCACCAGATCTCATCCAATAGAGCATCTTTGGGATGTGGAGGAACGAGAGATTCACATCATTGATGTGCAGACGACAAATCTGCAGCAACTGTGTGATGATATCATATCAATATGAACCAAAATATCTGAGGAATGTTTCCAACACCTTGTTGAATCTGTGCCACGAAGAATTAAAGCAGTTCGGAAGACAAAAGGGAGTCCAACCCGGTACTAGCAAGTGTACCTAATAAAGTGACCAGTGAGTGTATATACATACACATTTATAAAATCAATATATATATATATATATATGCATGTGATTTCATTTCCATTTAGTTTATTAAAGTATTAAAATTACTCAAATTAAATAAAACTAAAACTTAATAAAAGACCTATAAAGACATAATAAATTCAGACATAATAACTCAAATTAAAATAGATAACATATACAAATAAAACGACAGTAGTTATCAGTAATCCTGAAAAATAACACGGAGCCAAACACACATGCTAACAAAGAACAACTTACTTACACAGAGTAAGAAAATAATTATAAAACTGAAACAGAAATGAAACAAGTCGTAGGAAAGAGGAGAAATAAAAAACGATACTTATATCTTTGCCGGTAGAGTCGATGGTCTTTACACTCTTCACGCGATGGCTGCCGCGGTAAACTAAGGGTTTTATACCCGTCTAACAAAATACTAATTGACTAACACAACAAATGGCCAAGCAAGTGCAGACACGGACAAGATACGTGATACAGAATGAGACCAAACGCAACATCGCGTCAATAAATACGATTTTTAAGCGCTAAAATGCAACGTAACACAAACCACTGATATGTTTGGTATCGCTGGACTCGGCAAGGATTCAGGAGTATAAAAAGGTGACTCCCATGAAAATAAGTTGACTCAACATGATGCACCGAATCTAAAGAGACCAGTTTTGTGATTTTGGGCCAAACCACTGAGAAGTTACAAGCAAAAATATGCTTTTTTCATATCTCCTGACCACGAGGTGGCACAGCGCCGAAACACAGCAGGTAGGCTCAGGTCATGCTTGTTATAACACACACCAAGTTTGGTCTCAATACGCCAAAACGTTGTGGAGATTCATTTTTGTGAACTTTTCGTAGAATGTGTTTGCGTGTTATTCGAGAACGGTTGGACGAATCAACTTGGATTCCATACATTTTTGCCAACAGGGTCTGTAGATGATCTGAGCCAATTTTGGTGGAAATCAGACGAACCGTCTATGACGAGTTCAAAAAAGTAGGTTTTACGAACAATTGAAAATAGCAAAAAAACTAAACCCTACGATTTTTGTATTTTGGCGTCCATCCGACTCGGCATGAGCCAAGGAATACTGAGAACACTTTCTAGAACTATATAATTATAATTATCTTTATAGTTATCGTGCTTGGTGTGAACGGGCCTTAAACATCCTTAAAACAAGATCAAATGTCTTGAGAAGTGAGTCTGTGAGAGGCTTTAGATGAGAGCTGACCCGACCTGTTAAACATGAGGGTAACAGTATCCGGTTTGGTGCAGGGTGAGAAACAGTGTTCACACTGCCGTTAGAGAAGCTCAAGCGTTCGGTCTCCACACTGATATAATCTGAACCGCCGCAGTCAAAACAGTGTTCAGGGTGAAAGAGACGAGCCACATACTGCTGATAAGACTCCACACACACTTACCCTCCACCACACACACAGACACACACACACACACACACACACACACACACACACACACACACACACACACACACACACACACACACACACACACACACACACACACACACACACACATGTCTGGGGCTTCATGTACCTGCATTCAACACAAATAAACGCAAGTGAGAGCATGGAGTACAAAACAGCTCAATTGTATTGTGCAGTTTGCTACGGATGCTGATATTTACATACCCTGTTGGTGGAATGAATATCTAACTCCATCTCGACAGCCAAATCCCTCCCGATCTTCAAGAAACAACTGAAAACTCATCTCTCCCGTGAGCATCTAACTGCCTCCTCCTCATTAAAAAATTCATAAATTATATTCCTTCACTTTTTCTGTTCTCGTACTATTCTTATCCATTCCTGTCCAAGCTTTTACTACTTTGAACAATGACTGAAACCTTGTATAACAGGCACTTCTCGTGTTTATTTCCATTGCTTGTTGTATTCCTCAATTGTAAGTCTGCCAAATTAATAAATGTAAATGCAAATGTATATGATGCGATTCTGCTGCTTGTGATGTAAATGAAGGAGATCTTTATAACAGTGCAGCAGATACTGATCTAAATATCAGCGGTCGCTCTATATCTCCAATAATACGTCTCAGTAAGATGAGATGGAAATGATCCAAACATATAATGATTGAGAGATGAAGAAATAAAGATGTGAGATGAAGATCATTCCTCCGCTGAGGAACAAACGCTCCTCAAAAGATCCTGATGATCAGATTTGAGACTAAAACATGATTGATGGAGAATCAAGTAAAGCTGAGCTGTTCAGTAAGAGTTCATCTGGAGATATGACTAACAATATCAAAGTTATTCAAAACTGTTTTACATTAAAGACGCACACAGTCTTCGTTTGCTCAGATGGCAGTGCTGGTGACAGGACGGAGATGAGAGGTCAGAACACTGTTAACCTTTGACCCTTACACTTCAGAGGTCAGAGTGATGACACAAACCCTGTCAAACGCGTCTCTGGAGACCGAACAGAGAGACAGAGAGAGATTGTGTGTGGTTTGGCTTCTGATTGACTGTAATCATTCCTCTCTTCGTCTTCTGCTTTACCTGATTGGTAATTGGATGTGATTCTTTATTTATCATCCGTCTCTCATTCAAATCACACTAATGTTTTTTTGTTTGTCATCTGATGAGCTTTTTAGTCACTGTGATTATAACACACGCTTTAATGAGAAACACAAACCCTCCGAGGATCACGACAACAAATATACAGAAGAAAAGATGTTCTAAGAATGTTTTTCTAACGTTCCCATTGAGTTATGAAAGCATTACTTCTCAACGTCCTGTGAATGTTCTATTACACACGTTAAAGCAACATTCCATTTTAGAATTTTGTAAACTCTACTTTTGACATGTTCTCTAAACATTCTGAAACAAGTGTAACATTTAAAAAAAAACACTTCCAAGTAAATTATTTCAGAAACAATATGTTCTATGAATATGAATGTGTTTGTGCTAATGTTTCGAGAACACTATTAAAGACCAGGGGTGTGGAACTTTTGGGCTTTTGGGAAACACACCCCAGATTATTTTGAATGAATGATCCATTAATATTACTGCAAGAATGTTTAATATCTTTGAGAGAACCTGCCCAGAAGGTTATGAGAACACTGCTTGCTGTTCTAGTACAATACATGCACAGGTCAGACATCTAGAAATGTTTTGAAAGGTTTCATATTATTATCTTCTATCCTCTTTAGATGCCGTTTATCATGGTGCTTTAAGATTTATATCAGATTGTAAACCCTCAACTCATCACTGTGCATTATATAACAGAGTAGGTTGGCCTTCTTTGCTTACCAGAAGAAAAACACACTGGTATTTAATTATTTATAAAGCCATTCTGGGGATGTTTTCCTCGTATCTCTGCTGTCTTATAAAACAGAAAGCTGTTGAGAAATACTTCCTTCGCTCACAGAACTATTATACTCTCTCTGTTCCTTTTGTCCGATCTGAATTAGGAAAAAAGGCTTTTATATACGCAGCTCCGTCTGACTGGAATCTTCTGCAATCGAATTTGAAATTACAAAGTTTGATGTCTTTGGATCTTTTCAAAAGAGTTATTTGGCAAATGGAAATTGACTCAATGACATGTAACTGTTTTTAAGTGTCTCTAGTCTGTCTGTGTTGTAATATTTTGTGATGAAACTGATGTATTGCTGTCCATTTTGGCCAGAACACTCCTGCAAAAGAGATTTTTAATCTCAGAGAGTCTCTCTTCTGGTTAAAAAAAAGGTTAAATAAAAATATTATTTGAATTGTTTGAAATGTTCTTGTAATACTTGTAATGTTAATGTCTACTAACTGTAGAACATTTATTTTTAACATTCTAATAATGTAATAATGTGTTTTTCTTGTTGTGATTACAATATTATTTCAATTATTACAAAATCTTGTCTTGCAACATTTCATTTTCATTCATTTTTTATATATATATATATTTTAAGAATCTTCAAATGTCATGATTCGAATGTTATTTAACGATTAAAAACGTTTCTTAGAAGGTTCATCGAGTACAAATTACATTATGAAGACATTCTGAGAATTTAGTTCTAAGTCCGTTTTCTCATTATGAGAATGTATGTCAAATATTAATAGTCATAAGAATGTTCCATAAACACTAAGAACGCTTTGTCTTGACATTTATATAAGGTATAAAACAAGTGGAGAGAGTGTTCCCTGTCAGGTGGGTTTCCATCCAAACAAACACATTGATGTGAACCGACACCTGACGAGAGTTTTCTGTGTGTCGCACATGTAAAGTGTCCACTAATAATAATAATGATGAAAACCCTGACAGCTGTGTGAAGGACAGACAGATATGTGCACAAAGCCCTGAGTGCCGGGGCCGTTCTGACCCCCAAAGGCCCCAGAGGTGCCAGTTATTCTGCGACCGACACAAAGAGAGAAGTGCAGCGATTATCTCAATGCTCTTGATTGGTTTGGCTGGCTGGGTTTCAGGTTAAGCTTTCATATAATGCAGAAACATCACCAATGACAGCAGCTATGTAGTTCAATGTCAGCAGTGTTGGGATAATGCATTATACATAACACGATTTAAGACATACGATTACTTTTATTCAAGTAACTAGTACACATTACTTTTTCAATTAAGTAACGCCAGTTTCTTTGTGTTTCCATGCATTGACGGACAGCTGTGGTGTTGCCATGTTGAGAGAAATCGGAGGTTAATGCAGAGCGTTGTGTGTGAACATGATCTTACTGTAGTTCATAGATGAAATCTGATGTATTTACTCATATCACATGCACAAAAACACATTCAGTATTCCTCAAAATCAATCAAAACAGTGACATGCAAACTCTGAATATGATGCAAATAAACTACAATAATTAGATATGTTAAATAACACAAATCATTTTTGTTTTTAATCCAATTTTATTAAAGTGTCTTTGCTGTTGACCTTCATTGATACTAATAAGCAAAAAATACTTTATGGAAACTCATATTTTTGTATTGCTGAAGAGTGTTGAACTTTCTTCTCTTGTGTTCTTGTGTAGATGTGAATGTAATTTTCCTTCTTGAGGTTTATTCATTTCACTTTTGGCATAAAAGGGCTTTCATGTTTGCCAAAAATATAATTTTTTATATTAAAAACATCACGCATGCCCAGCCCAGATTTAAAAAATAACGCAAAAGTAACATAACGCACTATTTTCCATAAAAAGTAATGTATTTTTTAGGAAGTAACGCAATAATGTAATGCGTTATTTTTAAAAGTAACTTTGCCCAACACTGAATGTCAGTGAACTTCATTTAGGCTATGTCTAACTGGTTTGTATTACAAATAATAACCCTGTTTTACTATTAAAAAAAAAAAAAAAAAAAAATGGTTACCATAGTTTTAGTTAAAAATCATGGTAACCATAAATGAACCATGGGTTTAAAATTGTGGTTATACAAATGGTAACCAATACACCAAAAAAACATGGTTACGATACTTTTACTACAATAAAACCATGATTACTTTTCGTAAGGGTTATTGTTTATTTTTTTATTTATGCTGCAAGGTTACTTTATGTGCGTTCATTTTCTTTCTTTCATTTGTATACAACGTTTATATTGTTTAACGTTAACAAACTACAACGTCTGCGTGTTCACGTATAACTACGTCTCCCATCATCCTCTGCGCATGCGTCATTGCGTCATGCTTGATGGGCGGAGCCTTAGCTTCGGCGATCGTCGGTCTGCGGGAGGAGCTCCACAGAACAAACCGACACACAATCGGAGTGGAAAATGTGAACGGAAGATTCGGGATTGGGAATAACGACAGAAAACCGTCACAAGAGTGTTTCTCTGTGGACGAGATATGATATCTGAGAGGACAGACGCGCTGGAGGTGAGATATTTATTAGATATTTACCGCCTTCGGCTGAAGTTCCTCTCAGAGTCAACGCGTCTGACGCGAGCGACGCGACAAACTAACGTTAGAACGCTCCCATTATGATCAACGCAACGCTTGCTGCACCGACAGCAGGAGCGTTCTGGTGTTAACGCGTCGCGTCTCGTCGCTCTCTCTCAGAGTAAACGGGATGTTTCAGTCAGAATAGCCATTAAATAACCGTCACGATTCAAATCAATGTTTTTACATTTGAAGATGAATGTGTAATGAACGGGAGCCCTGTGTGTGTGTGTGTGTGTGTATGAGTGTGAGTGTGTGTGTGTGTGTGTGTGTGTGTGTGTGTGTGTGTGTGTGTGTGCGTGTGTGTGTGTGTGTGCGTGTGTGTGTGTGTGTGTGTGTGTGTTCAGGGTCTTTGTCACCCGTTGCTGAAGGTGCGTTGTTTTTGTGGGTGTTTGAACGGGTTCGTTTTGATGGGCGTTTAAAGATCCGCTTGAAGAGCGCTCCGCTTCATTCCGACTCACACTGAACCAAAGTTTCCGTTAAAAACAACTGACTACAGGGATTCTTACCACTGTAAAACTCTGCCAACTTATTAGCATTAGCAGCTGCTGTCCTCAGACAGAGAGTAAAGACATTTGACAGATTTGAAAACTAACAAGCTCTTTGTTAGAGACATCCCATGTTTACAGTAGCAGCTGTGGTGATCAGGCTTTGTTGGTTTTATTATTTGTCGACAGCCATGACTTGACATTCTTCCATTAGGAAACTCTGGCTCTGTGTCAAAACCTAGTCAGCATTTTTGGGCTATAGTGAATCACCGATATTTGGGGTGAATCAATAACGTTTGGGGCATCACAATATCAGTTGTCAATCATCAGTATTGTTGGGGCATGGCAGGATCCATTGTCTTTTTGTGTTATCAAATTATCATTGCCATTCACCAATATGTTGGGGTGTTAATTGTAGTGATCAACCGATATTGATTTTTTATAACCGATACCAATTATTTGCATGTTTATGTACCCGATAACTGATATTCAGAACCGATATTTATTTATTGTTATAAAGTAGATAAATAACAGAGTGAAGCTTTGGTTTTTCCTCCTTTCAGTCATCTTAACAACAACAAAAAACTGTTGAAAATTAACATGATTTCAATCTTCAAATTACAACAATAAAAACATTTTATTTATAAAGAGCATCATCAGCAACACTGATATTAACAATAAGCAAAATAATGTCTAATGTTCTCAAATGGAGAAAATAAAGGACAGAAGTCATATAAATTCATTTTAAACTACAGTTTTAGGTTTATAATCTGTTTAATAGACTAAAGAGTGAAGAATAATTCACTGGATAATATTCTCTGGAATATTGAAGTAAGCTATAACAAACAAAACATCATATTTTGAACATTACTCTAGTCGATCTCTAGTTAATTATGAATCAACAGTATTTTGGGGGCATTATAAGATCTGTTGCCAATCACCAATATGTGTGCAGTGTAAAAGTAGTTGTTAATCATCAATATTTTTGGGGCATCATTTATGAATCAACAACTTTATCAGGGCATTATAAGATCCATTCTCAACCACACTGGTATTGTTGGGGCTTTGTGAGATCCACTTTCAATCACTAGTATTATGGGTCATTAAAAGCATCATTGTCAATCACCAATATTTGTGGTGGCATAACTTGTGAATAAACAGCATTTTGGGGGGCATTATAAGATTTGTTGTCAATCACCAATATTTTCTGGCCATCATTTATGAATCCTCAACATTTTTGGGGCATTGTAATATAATATCCATTGTCAATCACCAGTAATATTGGGATGTAAACGTTTAATTGTCAATGACCATTATTTTTTAGGGACGTAAAGTTCAATCACCAATATTTTTGGGGCATCAAAGTATCAATCATTGTCCATCCACAACATTTTAAGACATCAAGTGTAGCTTTTATTCCAAGTCTTTCCTAAGATACCCAAAAATACTGCTTGGATGCTGATTCTCCCGCTCTTATTGAAGTGTTTGTGTTTCTCCTCGCACTTGGTGCAGTATTTGCATATGTTTCAGTGGTTCGTTGCTCTTTTGAATGTTGGCCAAAGTGCTTGCTGCATGTGTATTTCATGCCAAAGGAAGAAACCTATCAAGAATTACAATTTAGGTGGTCACTGAGTGTTTGTACACGGGTATAAAGTCAGCATGACTCTGTTTACAATCCATCTTGCTGATAATTTAGGAGGGATTGATGACATTTCAGAGATCAAGCAAGTTATTATGAAGAACATGTTTTTTAATTTATGCATTTGGTTTGATGCTTTATCTAAACCGACTCGTTCAGTATAGAGTTGATCAGTTCATGCATTCTCTTGGGAATCGAACCCATGACCACAGCATTGCTAGAGCTACA
>CM049831.1:29712555-29720055 GCA_027422435.1 Schizopygopsis pylzovi | reverse complement strand
GTCTTTTTATGCAGGCGTTGGTTTATGATGCAGCACAGATGAGAGTAGGGGTCGACCGATTATCGGCCTGGCCGATTATCGGCGCCGATATTAAGCATTTTACCGATTATCGATATCGGCCATTTTAAAAACAGATTTGCCGATAATTTTTTTTTTTTATATATATTTTTTTTTATGCAAACAAACATACTATTTACAGGTAACATTATTTATTGGTGAATAAATAATACAGGTGAAACTATTTAATGTTTAAATGCACTATTTGGCTCGATGCAGCCTGTCTGAGCTCAACACTCTGTGAGAGTGAGGCGATCTCTCAATCTCTGAGAGCAATCTCCGCCCACCGCTCATCTGATATGTAGAGAGTCACGAGACGCGGAAAACTGAAGGCAGTCTCACACCGAAAGCACTTGCTAACTGGAGCTGCGTCAGTGATCACGCATCAGTTGTCTCTCAAAGGTAAAGCAGCAGCAGACGTTGCTGAAGTTGCAAAACACCTCAATATAACCTATGATGTCCGCGATGCGGAAAATGCGGGCGGAATCGCGGAATGCAGTCATATAATGGAATTTACCGTATAACGCGGAATGTCGCGGAATGTGTCGAAGTTTGGATGAATTAATCAAAAGTAGGTCAGTACACTTAAATCGACTCGCGCTATGGACTAGTATCTATAAATATTAAGCTGCAAAAACACTATTTAAATATGAATCCTGCATGTTCTGCATCTCTGTTAATGAATGACACAGACGTGCGGTTTCATTTACTGCACACACACATACTGAAGCGCGTGATGCTCGCGTTGACTTCAGCGTCTGCCGTCTCACTAAATGAGGACATAAATACATGAACAACATCCCCAGAACTGCTCGCAGAGTCACTTCATGAGCATTTGACCGTTTCATTTGAGTAAAACGATCGTCATATCATATATACATAGGCTACAGAAACCTAAAATGTCCTCATGGCAACCTGTCAAAATATAAGTTCGGTTTAGCCGAATATATTACTGTATACGTAATACAACTACAACAATTATTACAACTTTTGTTGAGAATAATCACACAATACGCTAAATACGTTTACTTTAAGTTTTACAAAATCTTTACAGAATGCTTCTGGGTGATCTCTGTACTTATGTTATTATTAATATTATTAATATTACTGTTTATTTAATGTTGTTGTTATTAACAGTTTTCAGAATTAAAGACATGTTTAAAAGCATTTAAAGAATGTTTTTTTTTGTCAGAGCTCTTGTTATTATTAATTTTGGCATTCATTTTCATTTTTACACCAGACACGTATATCGGTTCAAAATATCGGTTATCGGTCTACTTGATCTGTAATAATCGGTATCGGTATCGGCCCTGAAAAACACATATCGGTCGACCCCTAGATGAGAGTCTGGCTCACTTTTCTCTACAGTTCCCTGCGTCTACTAAATTGACTTTTAAGTCTAGCACTTTACAGAAGGTCATGATGTTAATGTTTTATAATATCTTCATGCATTTAGCAGATCAGAGCTGGACAATAATGTGGTTGTGACAATATTTTTGAGATTTGCAATATATATTGAGTGCACTTTATGTATCAGTGTTATTTTAATATCATTAATATACTAGTGAATAGTTTAATATCTTGTATGTAACATGTAAATGTACTTATATATATTTTTAATTTTTAATTAGTCTTAGTTTATTTATGTACTTAAACAAAAATGAGACCTGTTGCCTTCACAGCAAGATAAAATAAGGTTTTGTTCAGTTCATAGCGATGTGGTGACGAGCCTGATTACGATTCAGCGACGTGTGTCACTGCTGCAGTTAAATGAATCATGTCTCTGTTGTCCTGATTGACTGCTACCTGACTATCTGCTGTGTTTCTCTGCTCCAGTGCATGCTGGGAGATTTCAGGCCGTGCGCCCACACACTCTGTGTCTGAGCGTCGCTCTGTTAATGTGTGTGTGACGTGGGCCGAATGAGACCACATTCACTCATCTGTGTGTTCAGTCAGATACACAGTATTATAATAATGGAGCAGTGATATGATGAGTGCTCTGACTGCTTCATCTCAGACACACATGTACACATTAGTCATGATTTTACTGTATATTCAGTCTTCAGAGTGACTCCAGCAGGGATACTCGAGTCATTTAACTGAGTCACGAGTCACCAGACAGAGTCATGAAGATGAAATTGACTCTTTTATGTGGAATTTGGACAATATTTGGATGAATAAATCAAAAGTAGCGGTGTAACTAATTCAAATCTCAATATGGACTAGTGTCTGTATGTTACAGATCGTAAATGCTGCTGTGTAGATGTGAATCTGTGTGTGTGTGTGTGTGTGTGTGTGTGTGTCTGTGTGTGTGTGTGTGTGTCTCTGTCTCTGTGTGTGTGTGTCTCTGTCTCTGTGTGTGTGTGTTTGTGTGTGTGTCTCTGTGTGTGTGTCTGTGTGTCTCTGTCTCTGTGTGTGTGTGTCTCTGTGTGTGTGTGTGTGTGTCTCTGTGTGTGTGTGTGTGTCTCTGTGTGTGTGTGTCTCTCTGTGTGTGTGTGTGTGTCTCTGTGTGTGTGTGTGTGTGTGTGTGTGTGTGTGTGTGTGTGTGTGTGTGTGTGTGTGTGTGTGTGTGTGTCTCTGTGTGTGTGTGTGTGTGGTGTGTGTGTGTGTGTGTGTGTGTGTGTGTGTTAGGGTTGTCACGATACCATAAAATGTCGTACGATACTATACCAGCTGAAGTATCACGATACCAAGTAGTATCACGATACCATCCATGCAGTGTTGTCAGTTTAAAATTTAATTCTACAAAATGAATAAATAAATAAATTAAAACAGACAATATTTTTCTCGAATACTTAATGTGAATTAATGACTGGCTATTGTTTTCCCTGAAATTATGTCAACAAAACTCATCTTAGCACTGCACAGAAGCAGCATGAAGTGACATTTAGATGTGGCATTTGTACATTTAGACTGTATTTATTATTTATAATTGAATAAAATATTTTATGGGATTAATGTATTTTAAATACAAAATTCTGAATGTAGAAATATGTTGGAAAACATGTATATGCCTAGTTTTAGAAAAGAAACTGGTAAAAACGGCCAGCAGGTGGCAGCAGTTCGTTATTGAATCACTGAGTCATTCAAACGATGCTTTCAAAATGGCTGAATACTGCCGGAGCGAATCAAATGACTGTTTTTATGAATGGTTTAGTGAATCAGTGATTCACCCAAGCCAACGATTCGGATTCAGATTCGAACACAAAAGGAAACACCATATTGTAGCGCACAGACTTGATAATCAATGGGAAATTGCTGTTATTTGTTTTGCTCCGGCAACGATAGTGTTAATGCGGGAGTTCAGGACCCGGAAGAGAGACGAGCGAGTTAAGCGCGCATCCGCATACGAGAGAGAGAGAGACGAGCGAGCAGCCGCAAATCCTAGCAGCGGCAGATCGTTCAGACATTACGATATAAAGTATACACACACCATACTACACAGAGCACAGCAAAAAGGCATTTGGCAAACAATGTTTCTGTTAATTTGAACATGCATGCCAGCATTTTAAATAGTGTGCCAGCCGTGCATACAACATATATTACGGTATTACGGTATGAACGATACTACCGTTTAAAAAATGCAATGGCACCGCGGGTATTTTTAAGCTTTAGTATCGCGATACTATCTTAGTACCGGTATATCGTGCAACCCTAGTGTGTGTACACAAACTGAAGCACGTTTGACGAGAACATAAACACACGAACTTCATCAGCATTTCAGCCAAAATTATCATCCGATACACACTCTGAGATTTTCATTACAGCCCGAGTAATCAAAGTTTGGTTTAACTTCAAGAAATTGTGACAGAAATATTAACTATTGCATTATAGAATGTACTTTGCAAAGTAATCAAAATAACAATAATCATTTGATTATTGTTATTATTAAAAATGTAATAGTTTGATCTGATTTTAAACCATAAAGGTGTGTTGTGCAGATCTTTGTTTGTCGAAATATGAAAGGAATTGTTAAATTTGATAACATTTTAATAAGAAACTCTGTTTGTCATTGTTTGCCAACATTGTTTTAATAATAAATGTGTATTAAATCATAAAACAGTATCCTATTTCTCAAAACAAAACACTATTTATTGGGCTGTATTATAGTTCAAATAAACAAATAAATACATATATTACTTTTTGATTATTAAAACATAATTACACCATTAATCACTCACAATTTTACTATGCGTTAAATTGAAAGAGTCTGTATAATTGTTAATATTGCTGCTGTTATTATTTTGAGTATTTATATTTTTGTATGTTGATTGTTTTTTTTTTTTCGTAACAACTTATTGAAATGATGTTGTAATCATAATTGTCTTTGAAAATGTACATACTATTAATTTTACCATGAGTATCGCTATTGCAGCTGATATGGTTATCAATAAAATGGTATCGAGAAAAATTTAAATGGAAAATACAAAATTCGGGGGAAAATAAAAGCGATTTCTGACTCACTAACAAATCTGACCAAGTTAAATTATTTTGCCAAAGTTTTGTTTTTAGAAAGCTGGTGTATTCATCATCTGTGTGTTTGTCTCTCAGGTGTGTGTTGCTGCCGCTGCTGGGCTGTACAGCTCCGTCTCAGGCTCTGTTTGTGCTCGTGGACTCCGTGGACGAGGGCTGTTTGACCGGAGACAGAGATCAGAGGTCAGCAAACATCACCGAGCTGCTGGCCGCCCATCACGAGCTCTTCCCGCCCTGGCTGCTGCTCGTCTGCTCGGCACGCCGGCAGAACAAACACATCACCAAACTCTTCACAGGTGATTCCCTACACTTACATCCCTCGTCAGATCAAACCAGCAGCTCTGTGTGTGTGTGTGTGTGTGTGTGTGTGTGTGTGTGTGTGTGTGTGTGTGTGTGTGTGTGTGTGTGTGTGTGTGTGTGTGTGTGTGTGTGTGTGTCTACATTTACATCCCTCGTCAGATCAAACCAGCAGCTGTGTGTGTGTGTGTGTGTGTGTGTGTGTGTGTGTGTGTGTCTACATTTACATCCCTCGTCAGATCAAACCAGCACCTGTGTGTTGTGTGTGTGTGTGTGTGTGTGTGTGTGTGTGTGCTACATTTACATCCTCGTCAGATCAACCACAGCTCTGTGTGTGTGTGTGTGTGTCTACATTTACATCCCTACGTCAGATCAAACCAGCAGCTCTGTGTGTGTGTGTGTGTGTGTGTGTCTACATTTACATCCCTCGTCAGATCAAACCAGCAGCTCTGTGTGTGTGTGTGTGTGTCCGTGTGTCCCTACATTTACATCCCTCGTCAGATCAAACCAGCAGCTCTTGTGTGTGTGTGTGTGTGTGTGTGTGTGTGTGTTGTGTTGTGTGGTCCGTGTGTCTACATTTACATCCCTCGTGAGATCAAACCAGCAGCTCTATGTGTGTGTGTGTGTGTGTGTGTGTGTGTGTGTGTACTTCTACTGATAACCATATGTTTGGGGAAATTTGTACCAAAAGTGGGTACCTGACATAATTCTCGCAGAAAACCTCATGGGGACGTCTATTTGTAAAACGGTTGTAAAAGATAAACTAAACAAGAGTTTTTTAGAAATTGTAAAAATGTAAAAAGTCTCCTGTGATGGTTGGTTTAGGGATGGGCAGTGTAGGGGATAGAATATACAGTTTGTAAGTATAAAAACATTATGCCTATGGAGAGTCTCCCATTTGATAGTAAGTAAACATGTGTGTTGTGTGTGTGTGTGTGTGTGTGTGTGTGTGTGTGTGTGTGTGTCTACATTTACATCCCTCGTGAGATCAAACCAGCAGCTCTACGTGTGCGTGTGTGTGTGTGTGCGCGTGTGTGTGCGTGGTGCATCAGAGAGTCGTGTTACTTTGCATAAAACTGAATTAAGTCACATAATTGGTTTCTTTTTTAGGACTACTGTTCGTTTGAAAACATAATGTCTCCCAGTGCTAGAAAGTAAAGGCGTTGTTGTGTGTGTCTGAGAGTCGGTGGAGATCAGACTGGATGAGTTTCGAGGAAATCAGCACCAGATGTGTGAATATTTCTAATGAGCAGAGAGACGTGCGCGTGCGTGTTATGTGAGGACAGATAAACGCGGCTGTGTGATTTGGCCGTATGGATTCAGTCTGAAAGAGAAAACACATCATTGACAGAGTTTGTTCAATCTCAAACCCTTTGTAGCACTCTATTCTTTTCTTTTTTTGATTTGAAATAAATCGCAAACATTGTATTACACTTTAAGTTGTTATAAAAAAAATATTTGTATATTTTAACTTGGATTTAAAGTTGTTTTTCCATGAAAATGACTGTCGAATCTGGCATGGCACTACAAAAACAAGATTTAGTTTACATTGTTTGGGCTTTCCAGAATGTGAAGTTATTAAAATGTGAAAGTGCGGATTGTGGTATTTTGGTCTTATTTGCAACTTGATTTTTTTTTGCGGTTTATTATGAGCTTGTTCTAGTTTGCTGGGTTTTTTCAGGATCTGCAGCAGGAATGAGTCAAGACTTATTCCCTTTCCCCTGTGATTTTAGTGCACCGCTGAAATATGTCATTTAAAGGAATAGTTCACCCAAATATGAAAATGTGCTCACCTTCAGGTTAGGATGAGTTTGTGTCTTCATCAGGTTTGGATAAATGTGTCTCAGCAATGGATGCTCTGCAGTGAATGGGTGCCGTCAGAATGAGAGTCTGATAAAAACATCACAATAATCCACAGTCCATCAGTTAACATCTGGAGAAGACTAACGATTAAACTAATCCAGCATTAAGACATTTTTGACTAAAATACAACTCCATAACCCATAATAACTCTTCCTCAGTGATAAAGTGTTCTGGTCTGAATCAGGAGAGAAATCTGCACAGATCGAAACAGCTCGAAACTAATATGTAGCTGGACTTTGATGAGAGAGATGACGGGAGATGGACTTTTTCACTGAGGAAGAGTTATTATGGATTATGGACTCTATGGTATTTGAGTTAAAAACATCTTAATGCTGGATTAGTTTCATCTTTTGTCTTCTCCAGATGTTAACTGGTGGACTGCAGTGCTGTGGATTAGAGGGTGACTCAGGAGTGGATTTTCAAACCAACTCAAAATTAAAATATACAGTTAATAGTGTTTATATAAAAGCTGTATTTGTGTATAAAGTTGGGTATCAAAGTGTTATTACTATTCCCGGTTCCGCCCACTCCCGCTCCCAATCATGTGATTCGTAGTGATTTTGTTCTCATCCCGCGGGATTCCTGAAACAATGTCAGCCTCTAGTGTGGATTATTGTGATGTTTTTATCAGCAGTTTGGACTCTCATTCTGACGGCACCCATTCACTGCAGAGCACCCATTGCTGAGACAGTTTGTATGTGGCCATTGACACATTTGAATCCATGCCATTTACGTGTTAATGTGTTTTACTAGAACGTTAGTTTTAGTAAATGTTATTTTCTTCACTGTGTATTTGACTTTCAAAAGTTG
>CM049831.1:29670055-29707555 GCA_027422435.1 Schizopygopsis pylzovi | reverse complement strand
GGCTAAATTGTGAAGCCCTTGTACAATATTAATATTGTGCATTGCTCTAGTCCAATATTAATATTTCTTATTTAGTTTTTATTTAGTAAATATATATTATTTAGTAGTAGTTATAATTACTTTAATATATTTACAACATTAACTATTATCATCATTATTATTATTATTTAATAATATTTTATTTTATTACAATCATAATTGTTCTTTGAAAAATTGCAATTCACTAATATAGCTACACTGACGATCTGATGAGCACAAAACTTGAGCTGAATTGATTGGAATATTGTCATAATTAATGCATTTTGCAGCATTGACACTGTTTGTTGTTTGTTGCTGTGAAACGATCTGTGTTCTCGATGTTTCTCTTCAGGTGATTAGACTTAGGCTTTGGGATGCTGGCCAATCACAGCACAGTTTGAGACCGTATTGAGATTACAGAGATCTTTATACATCTACGAAGCCGGAGACTCGAGCAGAAGTTTAATCTCAGTTGAGATATTTGTGAAATCTCTTTCCTGTCTGTGAAGTCCACACACCCGAGTGTTGTTCACAGCGGCCACTCCTTATGTAAGCACACCTGTCTGTCGCTCTATCACATGATTGATGAATTCATTTATGGTGGAAGATCCAGTCTCCTCCCAAACAGCCTGCAGCATCTCCTGAATATAACAGCGGGGTGGATGGAGTTATTCAACGGCTTTATCAGCCGGGGCTGTTGAGTTTCTGACCCGCTGTTCAGATGGGACAAATGCACTTGCATTTTATGATGTGTTAAAGACAAGACAAAACGTGATCTGTGTGAATACAGCCTGTTAAACTGTCACTGATATCAAAAATAATGCTCAGGACAAAATTAAAATCCATGCCTGCCCTTGGAAAAACTAATTATGTGGTTTATTCATATCAATATAGACCTACACTGCTGAAGTAATCTACTTTGTTGTTGAATTGATCTACACAACACGGTGATGGTAAACTATTACCACAAAGTCATTTCATTGTAATATATTATTTAATCTCATTATTAAAAATCAGCCTTCTGTCATTTTTGTCGATTTATATATTTAGCTAAATAAAGCAGCAGAATATTTTCTCTAATGGAAAAATGAAAACAGCTTTAAATATGATTGCAGTGCAGTTATGTGAGGAAAGAGCATATATTAATACACTTTGTTTTATTATTATGAATGTGTAGATTGAATTAATACTCAAATATATACTTGAACTTTTTGTTCAGTGCTTGTAATGTTTCTTAGTTGTCTTTTATTACCTTATAATTGTTTGGAAGAATTTAACAATTCTTAACATAAAATGGTTTTGATTTGTTTTTAATAATAATTATGTAATTTAATACAACTTAATAATTTAATATAACTTTATAAATTTAGAATTTAATTAGTTAGTCATTAATTAACAATAAAACAAATGTAGATCATTTTAGAACACACACCTAGCCCAAAGTAAAACAGTCAAATATAGCAATTATTTCATACATATGATGCAATATAGTATTATTGTATTGATTATATAATTTGGCACAGAATCACGGTTTCTTCATTAGAAACACGTAGAACAGGGTCAGTTTGGGCTTGTGAGGGTTTCCTCGACCTCCCGATGTGTTTGGGATGATGCTGAAAACATAATGAAAGAGGTTTATTTGGCTCCAAGTTGTTTTTAGAAGAATAAAAAGATGAACTCTTGAAATGCCTCCGGTATTTACTAGACAGTAATTTGTAATCCGTATTCTAAACCCAGTGAACTCTTTAACCGGTGGCAGCTTTCCAAGCCCAACATCCCTTTAACCCACTTAAACAGACACGAGTTAGTTACGTGCAGGACCCGCCGGCCAAATAACATATCTGGGTCATCTGTTCCACTGCCCTACTTTTAGTCCCCCTACAAGGCCTCTTCCTCTTTCAGCCTTTCTATTTCCTGGAGTCTATCTGGAGTCGCACAGGCTGAAGGCCTGGAGACTGTTGTGTGTGTTGAAGGTCTGGGTCAGTTAGTTCACTAATGACAAAAACAAGCCCCAGACGTGCCGGAGCTCAAAGAGAGCATGGGTTGTAAACTGCACTACATGCTAGTGACCAGTCTGACTTCATTTAAAGGGTTTAAGGTGAACTGGAGTGAAATGTTATGCGATAGAGTGCAACAGTCAAGTTTTGGAAGTAAACATTTTATTCACTATTCAAATTGCAGCAAGCGAACTGTGCCATAATATGTAGCTCTACCCATTCTTGTGAATGAAGCGTAATCGAGTCACGTAAATGCTCTCAAAATGCATATTTGTATAAATATGCATATTTTGCAATGAACATTGTTTTTTATAGACACAACCAACAACTTTAATATTTTTCGATTTCTCCATATATATTTTTCTTCCCTCACAGTCTTGTACATTTGTCTTATCGTCCGATTTACATTTTTGCTTTAAATCAAAGTTTGTAATGTTCTGATTCTCTATCTTAGCTGGTTGGCTTGGTTCATGGCTTGTTATGCTTTAACCAAGACTTTAAAAAACCCTATGGGAAAAATACATCCAGAACCACCGATGCTGAAAAGTGGGTGGGCTCTAATGAACTCTATAACTGGAAATTAAAAGCCAATGGTATGAAGGAGAAGAGCAAAAAAGATGGCATGAAGGCGGGATGGTTGTCCACAGGTGTGCCTGTGTTGTCAATTCATACCCCGGTTTAGATTTCACACAGGTTTTATTTGGGAAACCTCAGCTGTTGACGGCAGCCTCAGGCCTCGAGCTCCAAAGACAAAGAAAATAACTCCCGAGCCCTTTCAGAAAGATGGATGTTATATAATCTCATTCAAAGGGGTTTTGTGAACTTTTCAAACTCTTAAAGGATCGGCCAGGAAAGATGTAATCTGTATTTCTGTTTTTGTGTTGCTGGTTTGTCTTTCTGAAGGACTGAAACACTTGTCTTGAAAAGAGTATTGTATTTACATGTTGTAAACATGCCTCTTTTAGAGAGGAAGTATGCCTATTTTATACACTTTCCCATAGAAAATGGACTCGTATAGATTGTATGAGTGAGCAACTAATTAAATTACATGGAAAAGGAATGTTTTGCTGCTCTCCCGTCAGTGGGGCTACAGAAAGATTGAGACCTATGTGAACGACCTTAGAGGAGTTCATGCTTTTCCTTTCCTTTGACCTCGGTGAGTCTTGAGTCCATGGGAACTGTAGATAAAATATGTGCATAAAATGCTCGATCTGCCTTTTGGACCGCTGTTAAACATGTATGCCGACCCCGAAAAAAACTATGGAATTTACACTTATCTAAAGCAGAATGCCTTGACATCTGCTGGCATAAGTGCTTGTTTTAAAAAATATATTTTAACAGTTTATGGGAAACTCTCAAGTGCGCTTCATACATTGTGAAGTTGCAGATGTGACCTAGTTCTGCCTCAGGAATCATTCATTACACATCTTGTTTTATTTTCTAGAGAAAACAAAGCAAATTCCAATCATCCTTTCTGCAAGAAAACTGCCTTTATCTGTCACTGCTGGTCTTGAGTTGTGTATATTGTGCATGAAGATGAAGGTCCCTGTGTGTGTGTTTGCAATTCTGCTGATAGAGTTGAGTGCATACGTTTACATTCCTGATGGTATCTGCAAGATGTTTAACATTTAAAAATAATGCATTTTGTTTTTTATTTAGTATTGGCTTGATGAAGCTCTTTCACATAACAGATATATTCCACAAAGCAAAAGAGCAACTGAATGAACATGAATGATCCTGTATTGAGTGGTGAAGCTGCCGCTGTTCTTTAGAAAAAGCACATTTTGAGCTTTTCACAATTTAGGGACACAAACAAATAAAACTCAAAATGCAAATATTTATTGATAAGAAGACAAAACCATACTAGAAATTAAGGGAGTGAAAACTTTTGTAAACAGGATCAATAATGAAAATTGGTATTATTTTGTCTTGTGTGAAATATACATATAACGTTATCTATTTCTATATTTATATCTTATATTTATGAGTTGTGCAATTTAGGAGACAAAAGGGGTATGCAAACATGACTGTACATTTGTATTTTTGAGCACACGTCCAAAGCTAAACTAATTTGTTTACCTAAAACGTAATCTTTTATGAAAACATGTCAGATTGTAGCTGACATCAGCAGATAAAATATGCAAAGTCAGCGTTGTCTGTTCGTGTCCCAGTTTTCTAGAATTCAGTAAATGCTATGAAATTCTCAGGCGGATACTCATAGCTATCATCTTATAGATTTTGTCTCTGTTTCTTCATGGGAAATCTCACTGTGACCAAATGTGACACTAGCAATTTTCTGTACGGACTTCAGGCCAAACTAATCACCTTTTGTCTCTGTCCTTCTTTTAGGATTCAGAAAGATCAGCCTAGACGACCTACGTAAGGCCTACATCGTAAAAGATGTGCAGCAATACATCCTCCACCGCCTAGACCAGGAGGAGGCCCTACGGCAACACCTCACCAAGGAGACAGCAGAGATGCTGAACCAGCTTCACATCAAGAGCAGTGGCTGCTTCCTATACCTTGAGCGAGTTCTTGACGGAGTGGTTGAGAGCTTCATCATGCTGCGGGAAATCCGAGACATCCCGGGGACACTGAATGGACTCTTTCTTTGGCTCTGCCAGAGACTGTTTGTCAGAAAGCAGTTTGCCAAAGTCCAGCCAATCCTAAATGTGATTCTGGCTGCTTGCAGGCCGCTGACTGTCAAGGAGCTCTATAATGCAGTCTGGACTAAAAACATGACTTTGACGATGGAGGACTTTCAGAAGAAAATGGACATTCTCTCCAAGTTGCTTATTGATGGACTTGGCAGTACTAAGATCTTATTTCACTACAGCTTTGCTGAATGGCTCTTGGATGTTAAACACTGCACACAGAAATACCTTTGCAATGCAGCAGAAGGACACCGAATGATGGCCATGAGTTACACTTGCAGAGCAAAACAGCTTAAACCTCTGGAGGTGCAGGAGTTTGCCTTTCACCTGATCAACTCGAACTTGCAGATCGAGCCCTTTCATCTCGCCCTTTGGATGGTGTGGAATGGCACCCCTGCTAAAGACTCCCTGTCCTCTTCAATCCCAAAAGAACAGGAGGTACTCCAACTACTAGTCAAAGCTGGGGCTCACGTCAGCAACGAAGATGACCACGCTTCAAGCATTTTGCAACAGGCCTTGGAACGCGAGGACTCTATTCGAACTCTACTAGATAATGGCGCTTCTGTTAATCAAACTGACTCCAGTGAGAGAACTCTTTTAGCCAATGCTGCCTACAGCGGAAATCTGGATGTCGTGAACCTTCTCATCTCCAGGAGAGCTGACATGGAGTTGGCGGACAACCATGGGCAGACAGCACTTACTCTGGCTGCTAGACAAGGCCACACCAAGGTGGTCAACTGTCTCATCGGGTGTGATGCTAACATCAATCACACGGACCATGACGGCTGGACCGCCCTTAGGTCTGCAGCCTGGGGAGGTCACTCGGAAGTTGTGTCTGCGCTCCTGTATGCAGGCGCTAAAGTGGACTGCGCAGATGCTGACAGTAGAACTGCCCTGAGAGCTGCCGCTTGGGGAGGTCATGAAGATATCGTCCTCAACCTTCTTCAGCATGGAGCCGAAGTCAACAAGGCGGATAATGAAGGACGAACGGCGTTGATCGCTGCAGCATACATGGGCCACAGAGAAATTGTCGAGCATCTGTTAGATCATGGAGCTGAGGTCAACCACGAGGATGTGGATGGCAGGACGGCGCTCTCCGTCGCTGCTCTTTGTGTGCCAGCCAGCAAAGGCCACGGCGCGGTCATGAGCCTGCTGATTGACCGTGGAGCCGAGGTGGACCACTGCGACAAAGACTGCATGACCCCGCTTCTGGTGGCTGCCTACGAAGGCCATGTAGATGTGGTTGATCTGCTTTTAGAAGGAGGAGCGTATGTTGATCACACTGATAACAATGGGAGAACACCTTTGCTTGCTGCAGCATCTATGGGACATGCTTCTGTTGTCAACACTCTGCTTTTCTGGGGTGCGGCGGTGGACAGTATCGATAGTGAGGGCCGGACCGTGCTGAGCATTGCATCCGCACAGGGGAATGTGGAGGTCGTCCGAACTCTGCTGGACAGAGGACTGGATGAAAACCACAGAGATGATGCTGGCTGGACGCCGTTGCATATGGCCGCTTTTGAGGGACACAGACAAGTTTGCGACGCTCTCATTGAACAAGGTGCCCGCTGCACAGAGGTTGACAATGATGGACGTATCCCTTTGATTCTTTCTGCTCAAGAGGGTCATTATGACTGTGTGCACATCTTGCTGGAGAACAAGTCATGTATTGAACAGAGAGGGTACGATGGGAGAAATGCTCTCCGAGTTGCAGCGCTCGAGGGACATCGAGACATTGTGGAGTTGTTGCTGAGCCACGGAGCGGATATTGACTTCAAAGATGCAGACGGTCGTCCAACTCTTTACATCCTGGCACTTGAGAATCAACTGGCCATGGCGGAGTACTTCCTCGAAAATGAAGCTAATGTTGAGGCCAGTGATTTGGAAGGAAGAACGGCTTTGCATGTGTCATGTTGGCAAGGCCACATAGAGATGGTCAGATTACTAATCAACTACCATGCAGACGTGAACTCTTGTGATAATGAGAAACGCTCTGCCCTCCAGTCGGCAGCTTGGCAGGGTCACATAAAAATTGTTAAAACCTTGATTGACAATGGCACCGTTGTAGACCACACATGCAATCAGGGTGCTACGGCTCTAGGCATCGCCGCTCAAGAGGGGCACATTGATGTGGTTCAGACTCTTCTAGAGCATGGTGCGGATCCAAATCACGCTGATCAGTTTGGACGCACTGCCATGAGAGTGGCAGCCAAGGGTGGTCACACCTCCATAATCAAAGTCTTGGAGAAATATGGCGCCACGACTCTCAATGGCAGCAACCCGTCTCCTGTTCACACCATGGAGCAGCAAACACTTGCTTCGGTTGCTGGGAAAGTGAGGTCTCTCACTATAAAGTCCAGCAGCTCTGGAAGCACAGGAGCTGGCGATGTGCATTCAGCAGGGCGAGGGCTATCCAACGGACCGGTTCATGCTTTCAGCTCACCGTCAGAGTCTCCAGACTCAACAGTGGATCGAAAGAAATCCTCCCTCTCCAATAACTCACTCAAAAGTTCAAAGAACTCTTCGTTGAGGACCACCTCATCCACTGCGACTGCCCAGACTGTCCCCATTGACAGCGTCCATGCCCTTTCTTTTATTGAACAGATCCAGCAGCATTCACTGCCTCGCAGTCGCAGTCGTCAATCCATAGTTTCTCCTTCCTCCACCACTAGGTCCATCGGCACTCAACCTGGCTCTCCAACCAGCGAGTATGACTGGAGCCAGGTGAAGCCAGGCCTCAAGTCCACCAAAGCATCCAAGAACGGCCAAAACTGCTCAAACAAAGGAACATCTGGTGAGAAGAAGAAGAGCAAGAATGACTCTTATTCTCAGAACCAGGTTCTTGAGTATGAACTGACTCAGTTTGATAAAAGGCTTGTGCTCAATAAGCCAGTGTCCAACGTCGCAGTTAAAGATCCTCAATGTAAGATCATGGTGGGAAGATCCAGCACTCTGGATTCTGTCCAATCGCAGGAGCAGTTTTACATTCAGCCCCAGAGCTGTGCAGAGAAGAAGAGGAATGGTATTATGACCAACCCCAAATACCACCTACAGGGAAACCAAGTGTTTCTTGGGAGAGTTTCAGTCCCCAGAACTGTTCCCAGCAGGGGCCACCAGGACCTTCTGGACAATTACCCAATAGGGGAGACAGAATTAAGCCTGAAACAAGCCCTACATCTCCATATTGAAGGATCGGACTCTGGGTTAAACTGCAAAAAAGAGACGCCGTTATAACTGGTGAGTACATGACGTTTAAAGACTATTCTGTGGCTGAAAGCACATTTGTAACTTACATTCACAATATTATTAGATTGTCATTTATATTTACAGTGTGTTATTACAGAAAGCTGTAATTTTGTAGTGTTTATAGCAGTGAGTTTTTTATATAAATGATATATATATTATAAAGCCTTGGCTTTAAAAAAGCTTATGTCAGTGGTTTTTAAACTATGGTACGTGTACCACAAAATTATAAATGCTACTATTGTGGTATATGCATGTTTTTAGATGCTCTTCTACTACAAAGGGCTGCACGGTTTATCCAAACTACAAGAATATTAATCAAAATTAAATATGTTGGTTTTTGAAGAAGCTTGTCGTCTAGATTCAATCAAAGGTGGTACCTGGTTTGATAAGTTTAAGAACCACTCATCTGCATGTTGTAAGAAATACTGACCCGAGTAGTTTTGATGCCGTTTCAGATGTCTTAATCCTAATTCGTCATTCAGAAAGAGACTGTGCCAAAGTGAATGCTTTCATCCGCAAAAGAACTGAAACCACTTCTCTGTGGAACGTCTCAAGAAGAGAGGAACGTGGGAGAACCGAAGAGGGATTATCGCCCAACGCTGATGCAAATGTATACTCGTGCCTGTCCATGCTCCAGCCTTCTTGTGGTGACCATGATGCACACAGACGCTTTTATTTAATGCATTAATATTTAATAGGCAGTGGATGCACTTTCTACCTTTGTGTTCTTTTTTGCAAAAAAAAAATCTAAATTGGTAATTAGTTTTATTTTTTGTTTTGACTTTTAATGCTTTGTTTGTTTATCAGAGTTTACTTTAAAAAATGTATGTACATTTTTCGGTTTATTTTGACCATACGTGCAACTGACAGCAATGGAGTACGTTGTTTTCTCTGACAGATATCACAAACTCTCCATCATATTCATATCTTTAAATCTCTGAAAGTCTTCAGTAGTCCTTCGGCGCACTCATAAAATCACAAAACCAGTCTTAGTTTACTCTTCGCACATATTTATTTTGGAGAAAAAGCCGCTTCCGTGTGTGCTGTATTTGCTAAAATCATGGTGCTATGTTTTGGCGTTGCCTATTATTATTTTAAACCACAAACGTCTTACTTTGTCATTTTAACTCTGTATTGTTTGTAGCATTATTGATGCCCTTTAAGAAGAGTAGCTCTGGCTTTACCGTACTTCATTATTTAGTCCCTGTGGGACCTGTCTTTTATCTGTTTGCTTGTGTTTACGTTCTTACATAATTACATATTTAAACAAACGACGGTGTATCGTTAACTACAGAGTTTGGTGCTAAATGCAGAGTTTGCGCGGCGGTGAGAAAGCGGCAAGCAACGCCAGGGACTTCTGATGATAAGGTCAGCGAAAGGTCATTGAGCTTTTTACTCATGCCAAGCAGCAAACCGCAGTAATATTTGGATTTCAGGACAGGGTTTGAAATGTATACTCCTCAAGCCAAAGTTAAAACACAAAAAAAGCCCACGGTCTTGTGAAGCCGGATCTCATGTCTCCGAGCTATGGCTCTCTGGGGGGGGAGGGTGTGGAGTGTATTTCTGACATCTGTTTGCTATGAGACGAGACGCTCAGTAAAGCCATATTGGGTGTAAGTGCATCAGAAAACTTGTCCTCTGAAGAATTACAGAAAGGTGCTTTACTAAGCCTGGGACAAGGACAGACAAGACGAGCCTTTTAAGATGAAGATGAACCCTGGACAGTATTCACAAATCTCAAGCCATCTGTATCACTGATGTTTCTCTCTCTCTCTCTCTCTCTCTCTCTCTCTCTCTCTCTCTCTCTCTCTCTCTCTCTCCTTTGTTCAGCTGTTTTGGTTCTGAGTCTGGAGTTCATTGCAAGAGAGGTTTGATTGTAAATAGCTGACTGTTTACATTGAAAACGTTCATATTTTGACATTTAATTTCCTGTTATATTGAGCTGAATTATTTTCCTGACATTAAAGTGCTTAATAAACATATCTGCTTTTCTGCCAAAGCAATTCATTAAGCGCTTCTTAATTCTATCGTGACTATTGTTGTTGCTCTTGCTGATTTGACAAAACTTACATTGAATGAGGGACTTGAGCTGCATGGAAACACCCTGTGGCAGAGATTTGAGTGGGTGAGCATCATGCATGTTGAATGAATGAATGAATTATGCATTTATATAGTGCTTTATTGTGTATTGTTGTACACCCAAAGCGATGTGTGTGGGGGGGGGGTTAGGGGGTCACAAAACTTAGTGTTTAATTCCTCTCTAAAGATTTTATTGAAGTGTTTGTCCTCCATATATCACTCACACTTATGTTTACATTTTATTCCTTACAGCAGTGGTTCTCAATCTTTTTTCCACCGGGCCGCACAGTGGTGTAAATGTATACAATGTACTCCTCAACAGTGTTGGGGAAAGTTACTTTTAAAAGTAATGCATTGCAATGTTGCGTTACTCCCTAAAAAAGTAACTAATCATGTTACTTAGTTACTTTTTGTGGAAAGTAATGCATTGCATTAGTTTTGCGTTACTTTTTTAAATATGAGCAGGACTTGATTGTTTGTTTTAAATACAAGAAGTTGCAAATATAAAAGTCTTTCACACCAAAAAGTGTAATGAATAAACCTCAGACTGAAGGACGAGTAAATCACGTCTGTACAGAAGAACACAGGAGAAGATCAACACTCTTCAGCAATAATTAAAAACAATTGTTAGTTTATCTAAAGCCATTTTTGCTTATTAGTATGGTTGAACTAGATCAGGGATACTCAAATCTGGCTCGCGAGATCCACTTTCGTGCAGATTTTAGCTCTAGCCCTGATCAAACACACCTGAGCATGCTAATCAGTGTCTTCAGGTACCGCGGTCAAGCCAGCCGCAGTTCAGAAAAACACGGTCAAGCCAGCCGCGATTGAAATTAACGTGCGCGTGTATTACAATGACTACGGTAATCACAGGAACAACACAGAGGAGACGCGCTTTTCTTCTGGACGCCCAGAACTGAAATATAATGAAATTTTTCGCGATTTTTTTTTGTATATCTGCTTTAATATTTGTGTTATTTATTGGTGTCTTTGACGGTTCTGTATTACTATATTTTTCTACATTTCAAATCTGCAGGATTCATAGAAAAAGAGATATGGGACATTAATCAATTTAGAGGGGTATAAAGACACAATTTCTAATAAGTACTAGAAATGAATGGTCAGTTCTTATATAGGACATCCCACACTATATGCACACCTCATATGAAACCATATTACTGCAGCGTTTTCCATAAATGGGACATTTTTAAATTTAGAGGGGTATAAAGACACCATTTCTAATAAGTACACGAAATGAATGGTCAGTTCTTATAGAGGACATCCCATACTATATGCACACCTCATATGAAACCATTTTACTGCAGCGTTTCTGAGATATGGGACATTAATACACTTTAGAGAGCTATAAAGACCTAATTTCTAATAAGTACACTAAATGAATGGTCAGTTCTTATATGGGACACCCCATACTATAAGCACACCTCATATGAAACCATATTACTGCAGCGTTTTCAAGAAATGGGACATTATTCGATTTAGAGGGGTATAAACACCAGGTTTCTAATAAGTACAATAAATGAATGGTCAGTTCTTATATAGGACGTCCCATACTATATTCACACCGCATATGAAACCATATTACTGCAGCGTTTTCAAGAAATGAGACATTATTCAATTTTGAGGGGTATAAAGACCTAATTTCTAATAAGTACACGAAATGAATGGTCAGTTCTTATATGGGACATCCCATACTATATGCACACCTCATATGAAACCATTTTACTGCAGCTTTTTTGAGATATGGGACATTAATACATTTTGAGGACTATAAAGACACCATTTCTAATAAGTACTAAAAATTAATGGTCAGTTCTTATATAGGACATCCCATACTGCATGCACACCTCATATGAAACCATTTTACTGCAGCGTTTTCCATAAATGGGACATTATTCGATTTTTGAGGGGTATAAAGACACCATTTCTAATAAGTACAAGAAATGAATGGTCAGTTCTTATATAGGACATCCCATACTACATGCACACCTCATATGAAACCATTTTACTGCAGCGTTTTCCATAAATGGGACATTATTCGATTTAGAGGGGTATAAAGACACCATTTCTAATAAGTACAAGAAATGAATGGTCAGTTCTTATATAGGACATCCCATACTACATGCACACCTCATATGAAACCATTTTACTGCAGCATTTTTGAGATATGGGACATTAATACATTTTGAGGACTATAAAGACACCATTTCTAATAAGTACAAGAAATTAATGGTCAGTTCTAATATAGGACATCCCATACTACATGCACACCTCATATGAAACCATTTTACTACAGCGTTTTCCATAAATGGGACATTATTCGATTTACAGGGGTATAAAGACACCATTTCTAATAAGTACAAGAAATTAATGGTCAGTTCTAATATAGGACATCCCATACTACATGCACACCTTATATGAAACCATTTTACTGCAGCTTTTTTGAGATATGGGACAGTAATACACTTTAGAGAGCTATCAAGACCTAATTTCTAATAAGTACACAAAATGAATGGTCAGTTCTTATACAGGACATCCCATACTATATGAACTCCTCATATGAAACCATTTTACTGCAGCATTTTTGAGATATGGGACATTAATACATTTTGAGGACTATAAAGACACCATTTCTAATAAGTACAAGAAATGAATGGTCAGTTCTTATATAGGACATCCCATACTGCATGCACACCTCATATGAAACCATTTTACTGCAGCGTTTTCCATAAATGGGACATTATTCGATTTACAGGGGTATAAAGACACCATTTCTAATAAGTACAAGAAATTAATGGTCAGTTCTTATATAGGACATCCCATACTATATGCACACCTCATATGAAACCATTTTACTGCAGCGTTTCTGAGATATGGGACATTAATACACTTTAGAGAGCTATAAAGACCTAATTTCTAATAAGTACACGAAATGAATGGTCAGTTCTTATATGGGACACCCCATACTATAAGCACACCTCATATGAAACCATATTACTGCAGCGTTTTCAAGAAATGGGACATTATTCGATTTAGAGGGGTATAAACACCAGGTTTCTAATAAGTACAATAAATGAATGGTCAGTTCTTATATAGGACGTCCCATACTATATTCACACCGCATATGAAACCATATTACTGCAGCGTTTTCAAGAAATGAGACATTATTCAATTTTGAGGGGTATAAAGACCTAATTTCTAATAAGTACACGAAATGAATGGTCAGTTCTTATATGGGACATCCCATACTATATGCACACCTCATATGAAACCATTTTACTGCAGCTTTTTTGAGATATGGGACAGTAATACACTTTAGAGAGCTATCAAGACCTAATTTCTAATAAGTACATGAAATGAATGGTCAGTTCTTATATAGGACATCCCATACTATATGCACACATCATATGAAACCATTTTACTGCAGCATTTTCTGAGATATGGGACATTAATACATTTTAGAGGGGTATAAAGACACCATTTCTAATAAGTACTAAAAATTAATGGTCAGTTCTTATATAGGACATCCCATACTACATGCACACCTCATATGAAACCATTTTACTGCAGCTTTTCTTGAGATATGGGACATTAATACATTTTGAGGACTATAAAGACACCATTTCTAATAAGTACAAGAAATGAATGGTCAGTTCTTATATAGGACATCCCATACTGCATGCACACCTCATATGAAACCATTTTACTGCAGCGTTTTCCATAAATGGGACATTATTCGATTTTTGAGGGGTATAAAGACACCATTTCTAATAAGTACAAGAAATTAATGGTCAGTTCTTATATAGGACATCCCATACTACATGCACACCTCATATGAAACCATTTTACTGCAGCGTTTTCCATAAATGGGACATTATTCGATTTAGAGGGGTATAAAGACACCATTTCTAATAAGTACAAGAAATGAATGGTCAGTTCTTATATAGGACATCCCATACTACATGCACACCTCATATGAAACCATTTTACTGCAGCATTTTTGAGATATGGGACATTAATACATTTTGAGGACTATAAAGACCCATTTCTAATAAGTACAAGAAATTAATGGTCAGTTCTAATATAGGACATCCCATACTATATGAACTCCTCATATGAAACCATTTTACTGCAGCATTTTCTGAGATATGGGACATTAATACATTTTGAGGACTATAAAGACACCATTTCTAATAAGTACAAGAAATGAATGGTCAGTTCTTATATAGGACATCCCATACTGCATGCACACCTCATATGAAACCATTTTACTGCAGCGTTTTCCATAAATGGGACATTATTCGATTTACAGGGGTATAAAGACACCATTTCTAATAAGTACAAGAAATTAATGGTCAGTTCTTATATAGGACATCCCATACTATATGCACACCTCATATGAAACCATTTTACTGCAGCGTTTCTGAGATATGGGACATTAATACACTTTAGAGAGCTATAAAGACCTAATTTCTAATAAGTACACGAAATGAATGGTCAGTTCTTATATGGGACACCCCATACTATAAGCACACCTCATATGAAACCATATTACTGCAGCGTTTTCAAGAAATGGGACATTATTCGATTTAGAGGGGTATAAACACCAGGTTTCTAATAAGTACAATAAATGAATGGTCAGTTCTTATATAGGACGTCCCATACTATATTCACACCGCATATGAAACCATATTACTGCAGCGTTTTCAAGAAATGAGACATTATTCAATTTTGAGGGGTATAAAGACCTAATTTCTAATAAGTACACGAAATGAATGGTCAGTTCTTATATGGGACATCCCATACTATATGCACACCTCATATGAAACCATTTTACTGCAGCTTTTTTGAGATATGGGACAGTAATACACTTTAGAGAGCTATCAAGACCTAATTTCTAATAAGTACATGAAATGAATGGTCAGTTCTTATATAGGACATCCCATACTATATGCACACATCATATGAAACCATTTTACTGCAGCATTTTTGAGATATGGGACATTAATACATTTAGAGGGGTATAAAGACACCATTTCTAATAAGTACTAAAAATTAATGGTCAGTTCTTATATAGGACATCCCATACTACATGCACACCTCATATGAAACCATTTTACTGCAGCTTTTTTGAGATATGGGACATTAATACATTTTGAGGACTATAAAGACACCATTTCTAATAAGTACAAGAAATGAATGGTCAGTTCTTATATAGGACATCCCATACTGCATGCACACCTCATATGAAACCATTTTACTGCAGCGTTTTCCATAAATGGGACATTATTCGATTTTTGAGGGGTATAAAGACACCATTTCTAATAAGTACAATAAATTAATGGTCAGTTCTTATATAGGACATCCCATACTACATGCACACCTCATATGAAACCATTTTACTGCAGCGTTTTCCATAAATGGGACATTATTCGATTTAGAGGGGTATAAAGACACCATTTCTAATAAGTACAAGAAATGAATGGTCAGTTCTTATATAGGACATCCCATACTACATGCACACCTCATATGAAACCATTTTACTGCAGCATTTTTGAGATATGGGACATTAATACATTTTGAGGACTATAAAGACACCATTTCTAATAAGTACAAGAAATTAATGGTCAGTTCTAATATAGGACATCCCATACTACATGCACACCTCATATGAAACCATTTTACTGCAGCGTTTTCCATAAATGGGACATTATTCGATTTACAGGGGTATAAAGACACCATTTCTAATAAGTACAATAAATTAATGGTCAGTTCTAATATAGGACATCCCATACTACATGCACACCTCATATGAAACCATTTTACTGCAGCGTTTTCCATAAATGGGACATTATTCAATTTACAGGGGTATAAAGACACCATTTCTAATAAGTACAATAAATGAATGGTCAGTTCTTATATAGGACATCCCATACTACATGCACACCTCATATGAAACCATTTTACTGCAGCATTTTTGAGATATGGGACATTAATACATTTTGAGGACTATAAAGACACCATTTCTAATAAGTACAAGAAATTAATGGTCAGTTCTAATATAGGACATCCCATACTACATGCACACCTCATATGAAACCATTTTA
Organism: Schizopygopsis pylzovi; assembly: GCA_027422435.1. Taxonomy (NCBI): domain Eukaryota; kingdom Metazoa; phylum Chordata; class Actinopteri; order Cypriniformes; family Cyprinidae; genus Schizopygopsis; species Schizopygopsis pylzovi. Next base: position 29,691,436 of record CM049831.1, on the reverse strand, counting down.
CTGCAGCGTTTTCCATAAATGGGACATTATTCAATTTACAGGGGTATAAAGACACCATTTCTAATAAGTACAATAAATGAATGGTCAGTTCTTATATAGGACATCCCATACTACATGCACACCTCATATGAAACCATTTTACTGCAGCTTTTTTGAGATATGGGACAGTAATAAACTTTAGAGAGCTATCAAGACCTAATTTCTAATAAGTACACAAAATGAATGGTCAGTTCTTATACAGGACATCCCATACTATATGAACTCCTCATATGAAACCATTTTACTGCAGCATTTTTGAGATATGGGACATTAATACATTTTGAGGACTATAAAGACACCATTTCTAATAAGTACAAGAAATGAATGGTCAGTTCTTATATAGGACATCCCATACTGCATGCACACCTCATATGAAACCATTTTACTGCAGCGTTTTCCATAAATGGGACATTATTCGATTTACAGGGGTATAAAGACACCATTTCTAATAAGTACAAGAAATTAATGGTCAGTTCTTATATAGGACATCCCATACTACATGCACACCTCATATGAAACCATTTTACTGCAGCGTTTTCCATAAATGGGACATTATTCGATTTACAGGGGTATAAAGACACCATTTCTAATAAGTACAAGAAATTAATGGTCAGTTCTTATATAGGACATCCCATACTACATGACACCTCATATGAAACCATTTTACTGCAGCATTTTTGAAATGGACATAATACTTTAGACTATCAAGACTATTTCTAATAAGTACAAAAATGAATGGTCAGTTTTAAAGGACATCCCATACATATAACTCCATATGAAACCTTTTTGCAGCTCATTAGATATGGGACATAATACATTTTGAGGTATAAAGACCATTTTAATAGACAAATATGTCGTTGCCCAACTTTTTTCAAGGTTTTGGGAAACTTAAAAAGTTAGCCCAACTTTTTTTTAAGGATTAGACATTAAAAAATAGTTAGCCACTAACTTTTTTTGGTATTTGAACTTAAGCAAAGAGTCTAAGCCCTCCACTAAGAACTTTGGCGTTTATGGATTGTTAGGGCCTTTAATAAAGTTAGCTCCTAACTTAACTTTTAGTTTCAAGGCTATTTAGGAACCTTAAAAATAGTTGCCCAACTTTTTTTGGATTAACATTAAAAAAGTTGCCACAACTTTTTTTGGTATTTGAACTTAAAAAAGTTGCCCACTTTTTTCAAGGTTATTTACAGGGGTATAAAGACACCATTTCTAATAAGTACAAGAAATTAATGGTCAGTTCTAATATAGGACATCCCATACTACATGCACACCTCATATGAAACCATTTTACTGCAGCGTTTTCCATAAATGGGACATTATTCGATTTACAGGGGTATAAAGACACCATTTCTAATAAGTACAAGAAATTAATGGTCAGTTCTAATATAGGACATCCCATACTACATGCACACCTCATTTGAAACCGTTTTACTGCAGCGTTTCTGAGATATGGGACATTACTACACTTTAGAGAGCTATAAAGACCCCTGTGGCGAGTGGGGCGGGGCCGAGAGCCGTGGGAACGGAGCGAGGCCGGTGGAGTGAATGATAATGAACGACACCTGCGCCACTCACCGGTCTCGAGTCCCACGGAGGAGCTTCGGAAGGAATAAAAGGAGGAGTGACGACATTGGAAGACGAGAGAGGACCAGGCCTGGGTTTTAGTTTGTGTTTTGTGTGTGGCAGTCGTCCGTGAGGGGCTGCCGCTTTTCATTTGTGTTTGTTTATTTGATTAAATATGTCTTGAATGTTCGCCGGTTCCCGCCTCCTTCTTCCCGTATCTAACAACTTCATTACAACCCCATTTCTAATAAGTACAATAAATGAATGGTCAGTTCTTATACAGGACATCCCATACTACATGCACACCTCATATGAAACCATTTTACTGCAGCGTTTCTGAGATATGGGACATTACTACACTTTAGAGAGCTATAAAGACCCCATTTCTAATAAGTACAAGAAATGAATGGTCAGTTCTTATATAGGACATCCCATACTACATGCACACCTCATATGAAACCATTTTACTGCAGCGTTTTCCATAAATGGGACATTATTCGATTTAGAGGGGTATAAAGACACCATTTCTAATAAGTACAAGAAATGAATGGTCAGTTCTTATATAGGACATCCCATACTACATGCACACCTCATATGAAACCATTTTACTGCAGCATTTTTGAGATATGGGACATTAATACATTTTGAGGACTATAAAGACACCATTTCTAATAAGTACAAGAAATTAATGGTCAGTTCTAATATAGGACATCCCATACTACATGCACACCTCATATGAAACCATTTTACTGCAGCATTTTTGAGATATGGGACATTAATACATTTTGAGGACTATAAAGACACCATTTCGAATAAGTACTAGAAATGAATGGTCAGTTCTTATATGGGACGTCCCATACTATATGCACTCCTCATATGAAACTATTTTACTGCAGCGTTTTCAAGATATGTTACATTATTTGATTTAGAGGGGTATAAACACCCAGTTTCTAATAAGTACAAGAAAAGAATGGACAGTTCTTATATGGGACATCCCACACTATATGCACTTCTCATATGAAACCATTTTACTGCAGCGTTTCTGAGATATGGGACATTAATACAATTTAAAGAGCTATAAAGACATAATTTCTAATAAGTACACAAAATGAATGGTCAGTTCTAATATAGGACATCCCATACTACATGCACACCTCATATGAAACCATTTTACTGCAGCGTTTTCCATAAATGGGACATTATTCGATTTAGAGGGGTATAAAGACACCATTTCTAATAAGTACAAGAAATGAATGGTCAGTTCTTATATAGGACATCCCATAGTAAAGTAAACTAAGTGTCTTTATACCCCTCTAAATGTATTAATGTCCCATATCTCAGAAACGCTGCAGTAAAATGGTTTCATATCAGGAGTGCATATAGTATGGGACGTCCTATATAAGAACTGACCATTCATTTCTTGTACTTATTAGAAACCTGGTGTTTATACCCCTCTAAATCGAATAATGTCCCATTTCTTGAAAACGCTGCAGTAATAAGGTTTCATATGAGGTGTGCTTATAGTATGGGGTGTCCCATAAAATAACTGACCATTAATTTCGTGTACTTATTAGAAATGGTGTCTTTATAGTCCTCAAAATGTATTAATGTCCCATATCTCAAAAATGCTGCAGTAAAATGGTTTCATATGAGGTGTGCATGTAGTATGGGATGTCCTATATAAGAACTGACCATTAATTTCGTGTACTTATTAGAAATGGTGTCTTTATACCCCTCTAAATGTATTAATGTCCCATATCTCAAAAATGCTGCAGTAAAATGGTTTCATATCAGGAGTGCATATAGTATGGGATGTCCTCTATAAGAACTGACCATTCATTTCTTGTACTTATTAGAAACCTGGTGTTTATACCCCTCTAAATCGAATAATGTCCCATTTCTTGAAAACGCTGCAGTAATATGGTTTCATATGAGGTGTGCTTATAGTATGGGGTGTCCCATAAAAGAACTGACCATTAATTTCGTGTACTTATTAGAAATGGTGTCTTTATAGTCCTCAAAATGTATTAATGTCCCATATCTCAAAAATGCTGCAGTAAAATGGTTTCATATGAGGTGTGCATGTAGTATGGGATGTCCTATATAAGAACTGACCATTAATTTCGTGTACTTATTAGAAATGATGTCTTTATACCCCTCTAAATCGAATAATGTCCCATTTATGGAAAACGCTGCAGTAATATGGTTTCATATGAGGTGTGCATGTAGTATGGGATGTCCTATATAAGAACTGACCATTAATTTCTTGTACTTATTAGAAATGGTGTCTTTATACCCCTCAAAATTTAATAATGTCTCATTTCTTGAAAACGCTGCAGTAATATGGTTTCATATGAGGAGTGCATATAGTATGGGACGTCCTATATAAGAACTGACCATTCGTTTCGTGTACTTATTAGAAATGGTGTCTTTATAGTCCTCAAAATATATTAATGTCCCATATCTCAAAATGCTGCAGTAATATGGTTTCATATGAGGTGTGCATGTAGTATGGGATGTCCCATATAAGAATTGACCATTAATTTCGTGTACTTATTAGAAATGGTGTCTTTATAGTCCTCAAAATGTATTAATGTCCCATATCTCAAAAATGCTGCAGTAAAATGGTTTCATATGAGGTGTGCATATAGTATAGGATGTCCTCTATAAGAACTGACCATTAATTTCTAGTACTTATTAGAAATGGTGTCTTTACAGTCCTCAAAATGTTTTAATGTCCCATATCTCAAAAATGCTGCAGTAAAATGGTTTCATATGAGGTGTGCATATAGTATGGGATGTCCCATATAAGAACTGACCATTCATTTCGTGTACTTATTAGAAATTAGGTCTTTATACCCCTCAAAATTGAATAATGTCTCATTTCTTGAAAACGCTGCAGTAATATGGTTTCATATGAGGTGTGAATATAGTATGGGACGTCCTATATAAGAACTGACCATTCATTTATTGTACTTATTAGAAACCTGGTGTTTATACCCCTCTAAATCGAATAATGTCCCATTTCTTGAAAACGCTGCAGTGATATGGTTTCATATGAGGTGTGCTTATAGTATGGGGTGTCCCATATAAGAACTGACCATTAATTTCTAGTACTTATTAGAAATGGTGTCTTTATAGTCCTCAAAATTTATTAATGTCCCATATCTCAAAAATGCTGCAGTAAAATGGTTTCATATGAGGTGTGCATGTAGTATGGGATGTCCTATATAAGAACTGACCATTAATTTCGTGTACTTATTAGAAATGGTGTCTTTATAGTCCTCAAAATGTATTAATGTCCCATATATAAAAAATGCTGCAGTAAAATGGTTTCATATGAGGTGTGCATGTAGTATGGGATGTCCTATATAAGAACTGACCATTAATTTCTTGTACTTATTAGAAATGGTGTCTTTACACCCCTCTAAATCGAATAATGTCCCATTTATGGAAAACGCTGCAGTAAAATGGTTTCATATGAGGTGTGCATGTAGTATGGGATGTCCTATATAAGAACTGACCATTAATTTATTGTACTTATTAGAAATGGTGTCTTTATACCCCTCAAAATTTAATAATGTCTAATTTCTTGAAAACGCTGCAGTAATATGGTTTCATATGAGGAGTGCATATAGTATGGGACGTCCTATATAAGAACTGACCATTCGTTTCGTGTACTTATTAGAAATGGTGTCTTTATAGTCCTCAAAATTTATTAATGTCCCATATCTCAAAAAAGCTGCAGTAATATGGTTTCATATGAGGTGTGCATATAGTATGGGATGTCCTGTATAAGAACTGACCATTCATTTCTTGTACTTATTAGAAATTGGGTCTTTAGAGCTCTCTAAAGTGTATTAATGTCCCATATCTCAGAAACGCTGCAGTAAAATGGTTTCATATGAGGTGTGCATATAGTATGGGATGTCCTATATAAGAACTGACCATTCATTTCGTGTACTTATTAGAAATTAGGTCTTTATAGCTCTTTAAAATGTATTAATGTCCCATATCTCAAAAATGCTGCAGTAAAATGGTTTCATATGAGGTGTGCATATAGTATAGGATGTCCTCTATAAGAACTGACCATTAATTTCTAGTACTTATTAGAAATGGTGTCTTTACAGTCCTCAAAATGTTTTAATGTCCCATATCTCAAAAATGCTGCAGTAAAATGGTTTCATATGAGGTGTGCATATAGTATGGGATGTCCCATATAAGAACTGACCATTCATTTCGTGTACTTATTAGAAATTAGGTCTTTATAGCTCTTTAAAATGTATTAATGTCCCATATCTCAGAAACGCTGCAGTAAAATGGTTTCATATGAGGAGTGCATATAGTATGGGACGTCCCATATAAGAACTGACCATTAATTTCTTGTACTTATTAAAAATGGGGTCTTTATACTCCTCAAAATGTATTAATGTCCCATATCTCAAAAATGCTGCAGTAAAATGGTTATATATGAGGTGTGCATATAGTATGGGACGTTCCATATAAGAACTGACCATTCATTTCTTGTACTTATTAGAAACCTGGTGTTTATACCCCTCTAAATCGAATAATGTCCCATATCTCTTTTTCTATGAATCTTGCAATGATTTGAAAGGTAGAAAAATATAGTAATACAGAACCGTCAAAGACAAGAATAAATAACACATCTGCTATTTTGTACATCTGCTATTAAAGCAGATGTACAAAAAAAAAAGATCACGAAAAATGTCATTATATCTCAGTTCTGGGCGTCTAGAAGAAAAGCGCTCTAAAAGCGCGTCTCCTCTGTGTTGTTCCTGTGATTACCGTAGTCATTGTAATACACGCGCACGTCAATTTCAATCGCGGCTGGCTTGACCGTGTTTTTCTGAACTGCGGCTGGCTTGACCGCGGTCTTCAGGTTCATTAGTAAATCACAGGTAGGTGGGTTTGATCAGGATTGGAGCTCAACTCTGCAGGAAAGTAGATCTCGCGAGACAGATTTGAGTATGACTGAACTGATCCTCAAAGCTCAGCCAACACATCGGTTAATAAGATGAGATTAGATATATTTGTGTTGTTTAACATATTTAATTATTGCAGGTTTGTGTCATATTCTGAGTTTCACAGTTTTAATTCATTTTGATGAATACTGAATCTGTTTTTTGCGAGTGTGGTGAATTAATACACATTCATATTTAGTCTAGATTAGATCTACAGTAAGATCATGTGTTATCACGGCGCGCTGTCATCAATAAATGGAGAAAAAGTAACTCAGATATTTTCTAGTAAATTAAAAAGTAATGTTACTTTACTAGTAACTTTACTTATGGAGTGGACACGGGCCGCACGCATGTCATTTACATATTACGTCAATACAAACCAACTAGATTTGTAATATTATTTATAGCCTAAATATTATGATATCTAACAGTGGCGTAACCGTTTAAGATGAAGATCAGAACACGACAGACAAACGCTTCATTAGTGCTGAATATAACACTGACTGCAAGAACAGCAAATACAACACGCTTAAAGAAGACCAACAACAAGCTCCTAATGAACCCTTCACGACTCTGTGTGTTATCTGATCACGAGCTGCTCTAATGATTCGCGCTCCGCGGTCCCGAACTGACTCAAATGATTCGCGCTCCGCGGTCCCGAACTGACTCAAACGATTAACGCTCCGCGGTCCCGAACTGACTCAAATGATCCGCGGTCCCGAACTGACTCAAATGATCCGCGGTCTCGAACTGACTCAAATGATTCGCGCTCCCGAACTGACTCAAATGATTCGCGCTCCGCGGTCCCGAACTGACTCAAATGATTCGCGATTCATGCTCCGCGGTCCGATCTGAATCAAATGATTCGCGCTCCGCGGTCCCGAACTGACTCAAATGATTCGCACTCCGCGGTCCCGAACTGACTCAAATGATTCGCACTCCGCGGTCCCGAACTGACTCAAATGATTCGCGCTCCGCGGTCCCGAACTGACTCAAATGATTCGCGCTCCGCGGTCCGATCTGACTCAAATGATTCGCACTCCGCGGTCCCGAACTGACTCAAATGATTCGCGCTACGCGGTCCCGAACTGACTCAAATGATTCGCGATTCATGCTCCGCGGTCCCGAACTGACTCAAATGATTCGCGCTACGCGGTCCCGAACTGACTCAAATGATTCGCGATTCATGCTCCGCGGTCCGATCTGAATCAAATGATTCGCGCTCCGCGGTCCCGAACTGACTCAAATGATCCGCGGTCCCGAACTGACTCAAGTGATTCGCGCTCCGCGGTCCCGAACTGACTCAAATGATTCACTAGTCTTGACTGAAAAACTTTAATACAGTTTCTTTAATAGGAATCAATCTATATAGTGTTTTATTTGTATATTTGTTCATGCAGTTTCTTGAATTCTCTGCTAAATACACCTATTGTACCTGAAACTAAAACACGGTTTATTTTATTTGTATATTATGTGTATTTGTAATGTGTGTCTTTGTTCTCATTTTTTAATAACAAAGATAAAATAATGACAACGATGTTTATCTTCCCCCACTTTGGCCTAAACATCCTTTTTTATATTTTGCTACCTTAAAAGGCTTTGTCTTTATAAAAGGGAAATTAGTTTGGCTGTGATGCTCAAACAGCTGCAAAATAGAAAAACCAACATGACAAAGAATCATGACATTCTGAAGGTGAATGAAGGTGCGATTGTAAGTTACAGTCTGTAAGACGCGCGCGGACTCGACACGTGATATTGCAGAAAGTGTGCGTTCACAAATGTTGATCCAAATATGGAAAGCATTTTCGAATGTAATAATCTGAGGTTCTCTCAGAGATGTTTTGCCACATTTCTGTAATAAGGATGATTGCTGTGTAGTAGTTTATGGGTGTTTCTTTTTGCCTGAACAATAACAAAATCATAGGTAATATTTTTTAGTACATTTTTAAATTAATGTAAAAACTCAAATGAATTGTAAAACTAAAAGTTGTTTTTTAATTATGTTCAGCATGGGCTGCATTTGGATTCGTGACAAATGTCTTGACAGTATTATGTGATAAAAAATGAAATATTTTAGTGATAAAAAGAGAAATCCAAAATCCCCTTTAACACTAATATGTCAACGAAATCAAAAAAGAACTATCAACCTGACTTTATCCAATGATCAGATTTATGTTCCAGAAATGTATATAGATTAAATGCCTCATTTGCATATTTAAATGTACTTTTCAGAACATTTGTAATGCAAAACAACTGTACTGTGATCCATCAGCTGAGGACAGTATGATGCTGTCCAGTAGTTACATGTTCTGCTGTAGTGTCTTGCCTTAAAATCATGTTCTCTGTACAGTATTTGGATTTGGACTCGTGTCCTGATTCAACACACCGCCTGCAGACACCATGACTGTGTTGATGTTTTCACCTCGTATCTGGAGACTAGATCTCTCACAGAAAGGAGCCAGCGATATCTGACAGCTTTCACACATGAAATATCTTGTGTTTTCCGCGTCCGGTCGATAAGACGGAGAAAAGCTGATTCTGCGTCCAGCTCTTCATGCCAGTAGGTAAAGCGTGACAATCACACATGCATCCAAACAACAGCTGAGGACACTGACTGGCAATATGTTTCTGAATATGTGCACATATGTTACAGTATGATGGATTGTTTTTTTTACCCAAATAGAAATAATGCACAATGTCTGAGCCAGTGCTTCCCAAACCTGTCCCGGAGGACTCCCTGCCCTGCATCTTATGTATGTCTCCCTAATCTAACACACCTGATTCCACTCATCAGCTCGTTAGTAGAGACTGCAAGAACTGAATAGGGTGTCTGATTAGGGAGATATACAAAATGTGCAGGGCTGGGGGTCCTCAGGACAGGTTTAGGAAGCACTGGTCTAAGCTATTCGTTCATACATTGAAAAATAAGGACTGTGGCTTTCTAAATATCTTTGTGTGGACGTATAGCTCTCAAATCTCATCCGTGCTTGCGTCCAGGTCGTCCAGAACCAGGCCAGGTTTGACATCACAACAGAACCAGCGATGTTTGACCGTCGAACGTCTCCAAATCTGCATCAGGTTAGATTGTCAACGAATAATGTTCTTTTTATGTTTCTGACAGAAAGCTGTTGTATGATTTCATAATACTTCATAAAACAGACTCACACTATAGCACTTGTACGGTGCTTTGTCTAAACTACTGGAGTATTGGAAAGTTGGGACAATATTTGGACAAATACTTGAGTATCTAATTAAGGACAAGAAATGTGTTTAGAGTATTCTTCAGTTCACGGCACACAAAATAATACATGTACTTGTATTATATGTATTATGTAATAATACAGTGTTCCTGTGGCTCAGTGGTAGAGCGTTGTGTTAGCAGCACAAAGGTTGTGGGTTCGATTCCCAGGGAACACGCATACTGACAATAAATGTATAACCTGAATGCACTGTAAGTCACTTTGGATAAAAGCCTCTGTTAAATGCATAAATGTAAATGTACTTATTCTACTAAAAATGTGACCCTGGAGCACAAAACCAGTCATTAGGGTCTTTTTTTTATACAATTGAGATGTTTGCATCATCTGAAAGCTGGATAAATAATATTTCCATTGATGTGTGGTTTGTTATGATCGGACAATATTAGTAAATCTGGAATCTGAGGGTGCAAAAAAAATCTAAATATTGAGAAAATCATCTTTAGAGTTGTTCAAATGAAGTTATTAGCAATGCATTTTTACTAATCAATAATTAAGTTTTGATCTATTTACAGTGCAAAATATCTTCATGGAACATGATCTTAATATCTAATGATTTTTGGCATAAAAGAAAAATCGATAATTTTGACATTGAGATCCAAACAATATCAGACCCCACTGACTTTCATTAAATGGTCATTGTTTAGTAAAGGATGACGGAATGTTTGTTTCTGGGTGTTCTGTCTCTTTAAGAGTTTGTTAGAAAGCATAAAGCTCTTGAGAACTCTAAGAATCTGACCGCAGTGAAGCGCTGAGCTGCTGTTCCTCAGTCTTTCCATCGTTTGTCCTGCGGTGAGCGCCGTAATTACACCGCTGCACGTGGCAGCTCAAACTTTTAACCGAGTCATGTCGAAATGTTTCCCGTTACGCTGACCCGACAGATTTATAGGCTACGTGACGCTGAGCCACGTATAAACCGCATCGAAAACATCTCGACCTGCGTCCCTTCAGATTTAATGATGAGCAGGATTCAATCACTGCTGCCTGTCTGGGTTATTATCTTCTGCTAAAACTATTAACGATATATTTGTGTTAACTGAAATTAAAGAACATATCAATATTAGGTGGAAAAATGTTTAACCATACAATTTGATACTTTTAAATAAAATATATTTTAACTGAAATTAAATTAAATATTGAAATTGTTTTACTTGAAATAGAGGGGGAAATGTTTTTATTTTCTTAGTTATGTATTATATATTTTATTTTTATATGAATTTGTTTTTCCCCCCATTTAGTTTAACTTGATGCACTAAAATAACTCAAATTGAAAATTTATAAAAACTAGACATTTAAAAAAACTTATAGAAATTACAAAAATACACAACAAAATGAATTAAACTTTCAAATTAAATGAAAACAAAATATAAACTAATTCAAAATATTAATACAATTAATAATAGTATTTCAATAATACTAAAATATTGCTGTAACTGAAATAAGTTCATATTGAAGCATTCAAATTATTAGTAAGAACTAAAACTGAACTAAAAAAAATGATGAACTATAAATAGTATACACGGTCATATATAGAACAAAACTAATTATACAAATGACAAATAAAAAAGCGCATAAATCACTCGAAATGAAAACTGAAAATACTAAATATAAAAAATATGAATAGTATATAAATTATTCTAAAATAAGACTCATTGGAGGCTGATAGCATTGTTTAATATTTCCAAATGCATTTCACTCAAAACATATGATTTCATTAAATGAATATACATGTATTTCACATTGTTCCCCTTAAACAGGCATAGAGCTAAAAATCATTGACAAACATCTCTATTAACACATCTGAGAAGCTCTGTCTACATGGACAGAAACTAATTCAGTCATCAGTGAAGCTGTCAGCAGTAACGGCCAGATAGTCAATCTCTGTATCTCAACGTGTGTGTGTGTGTGTGTGTGTGTGTGTGTGTGTGTGTGTGTGTGTGTGTGTGTGTGTGTGTGTCTCTGTGTGTGTGTGTGTCTGTGTGTGTGTGTGTGTGTGTGTGTGTGTGTGTGTGTGTGTGTGTGTGTGTGTGTCTCTATGAGTGTGTGTGTGTGTGTGTGTGTTTTGGACGCCTTGTGAGGATTTCTTGAGGTGTCTGTCTGTCTGTCTCTGTCTCTGTGTATGTCTCTATGAGTGTGTCTGTGTGTAAGAGTGTGTGTGTGTGTGTGTCTGTATGGGTGTGTTTGCTGTGGCAGTGTTTTGGACGCCTTGTGAGGATTTCTTGAGGTCTGTGTATGAGCATGTGTTCAGAGTTGATCTGAGGACACGTCTCTACTGTCAGCGAATTATAGTCTCATGCAGCAGAACTTCCAGTTACTGGAACTTCCTGTAGTCTCTCTCTCACACACACACACACACACACACAGTCTGTTAGAAAGCCTGAGACATAAAGGTGGGTGTGTTCAAGTTTCCTGATGCTTTTAAGCGTCTCTTGATTGTGCTGCTGAGTGAGGAGGTTTAGTTTAGTTTAGTTTATTTGTTTAGCACATGTTTAGTACAAGTACAAAACTATGCAAGGAGGGAACGAAGCCACTCTAGGCTTGTACAGAGTTCCACTCCTGCTCCTCTTAACTCATGAGACATGCAGACTAAAACAAAAAACACAATAAAAAACAAACAACAAGCGATACAAAGCAATTCAATAACATATAAAATGATCAATCCAAATAAGAATGCAAAAAAGCAAGCAATACCTAGAAAAGACTACATAAAGGCGTCAGGCTAGCAATAGCAATCTCTTCAAATGCTTTTTGAAAGCAGAATAAGAGGACATTGATCGCAACGATGGCCTTAAATCACTCCAGAGCTTAGGACCTCTAAAAGAAATATTAAATTGATGTCTTGTAGTTCGTGTGTATGGTAAGAGTAAATTATTATTGCTATGTCTAGTTTGAAATGAGTGTACATGTGAGATAGGGGTAAACAAACTCTGAAAAGAGTCTGGTAGATCTTGTTTCCTATATATAAACTTATGCATAAGTAAACATGTTTGATAAATATTTACCTTATCGATAGGGAGAACTTTAAATGTATTATAAAGGGGTGCCGAGGGTGCATATCTATTTGAATGAGAAATAAATCTAAGATATTTCTTCTGTATGACTATTAATTTCTTCAGGTAGGTAGGATAGGTAGCTGCCCAGACAATATTGCAATAATTAATGAATGGAAACAAAAAACTATAATATAAGGTTAAAAAAGCTGAGGAATGAACTAAAGGACAAACCCTCCTCAATATACCTAACATTTTAGCTGACCTCTTAGATACGAAGTTGATATGGTTAGACCATTTAAGACCACTATCTATAACGACTCCCAAAAATCTGGTATGCTGAACCAATTCGATTTGAGTGTTATTAATAAAGATCTTAGATAATTCTATAGGGTAATGTTTGTTAGTATTACAAAAAATCATAAAGTTGCATATTTTTATATTGAGAGTAAGTTTGTTCCATTGAAACCATTCCACAATGTATGATAGTTCCTCATTGACCGTTTTGATTAAAATATTGAAGTCTTGGTGAGAAGCTACAAGATTTGTATCATCTGCGAATAGTACTGTGTGTGTGTGTGTGTATGTGTGTATGTGTGCGTGCGTGCGGGAGTGTGTGTGTATATGCGTGCGTGCGTGCGGGAGTGTGTGTGAATACACGGGTGTGACCCAATAGAACACTGAATAATTTATATATGGCATGATGTGTCACGTGCTCATGGGACTTTAAGCTCCATCAGCTTTACATCTGCAGAAGAAAAAGAAAAGAACTGGCACTTGCGATTCAAGAGACTGAATCCTGATTTTAATTAACAATAATCTGAATTAAAGCTTAGAGGAATTTTGAATTAAGAGAAATTCAATTAAATTCTGTTTCCTTACATTTCATTCAAATTGCAATACTGCGTTCTGTTTGCTTTCAATTCTATTCTGAATTTTGCACAACCACTAGAACCAGACATTTTCTTTGTCATGCATTTTGCTTAAATACATTAAATATATACTAATAAATTATGAAAATGAATAGTTTTTAATCTTATTTTGACAGTTAGATTTTTTTGGACTGTAAATGTTCCCAGACTAAAGACAGAAACACCTGCCGGTCGAACGCATCCGCATCCGTCTGTCTGCATTCATTACCGTGATCATTAAGTGCTAAGACAGACCGTGACCCTGACGAACGCACGGGTCAGAGGTCACGCGGGGTCAGACCGTGTGTGTGAGTCCGTGCAATCAGCGCTCCTCGTGTGACATCTCAAAATTAATTACCGGCCAACAATATCAAAACATGTCTTATATATCAAACTAATATGACATTGATCAGAATTATTCTGAACTGCAGAAGCGCAGCAATATGGAAAATTATCAATATATAATGGCTATATAATTCAGTAAATGAGGTGTTTTGTAAACAATGATTTTCCAGCTGTCTAATATATATATGCATACACACGTGTATATATTATATATAATAAATAATATACATGATGTAATACATATTCATTTTATTTACAATCCTAAATGTATTGAGCTGTACAGTTATTTATTTTTAAAATATGTAAATATTTTTTGCATTTTTCCTGCTTACAAACCCAAGACACCAGATGAAAAACATTCATTGATTTCTTTCCTTCACATGTGTTTTATTAATGTCAAGAGGAGAGAAAGAGAGTCTGTGTGTGACTAATGATTGAGGTTCATTCAAGGACAACGGGAGGGGTGTGTGTGTGTGTGTGTTGAATTTGTCACTGTGTTAATTGGAGCTCCTTCAGCTCTCAGTATTCGATCCGTGTGTGTGTGTGTGTGTGAGAGAGAGAGAGAGAGAGAGAGAGAGAGTGTGTGAGGTGGAGGAGCGGCTCAGATTGCTGTGTGTGTGTGAGAGAGAGAGAGAGAGAGAGAGAGAGAGAGAGAGTGTGTGAGTGAGGTGGAGGAGCGGCTCAGATTGCTGTGTGTGTGTGTGTGAGAGAGAGAGAGAGAGAGAGTGTGTGAGGCAGAGGAGCGGTCCAGATTGCTGTGTGTGTGAGAGAGAGAGAGTGTGTGAGGTGGAGGAGCGGCTCAGGTGTGTGTGTGTGTGTGTGTGGTGTGTGAGAGAGAGAGAGAGAGAGAGAGAGAGAGAGAGAGAGAGAGTGTGTGAGGTGGAGGAGCGGCTCAGATTGCTGTGTGTGTGAGAGTGTGTTTGTGAGAGAGAGAGAGAGAGTGTGTGTGTGTGTGAGAGAGAGTGAGTGTGTGAGGCGGAGGAGCGGCTCGTGTGTGTGTGTGTGTGTGTGTGTGTGTGTGTGTGTGTGTGTATTACCATATAAATGGCTCTCTGAGAGATTTCAGCTGTTGTCAGGCTGCAGGGCATTATTGGAGGGGAAACAGACAGGTGTTACAACTGATCACAATCATATCAGTCTGTTACTCAGCCGCCGCAGAATAACGAGCAGACAGTTCACTGATTAATAATCTCCTGCTCTCTCTCTCTGTTTGTGACATGAAATATCTTCTCTCTCTCTCATTTTTAATGTCTCTGTTTTCTCTCAGACTGCTGTGTTTTGTCACACTGAGCTCGACGTTAGTAAACCAACACGGCGCTGACGTCTTCTGTGAAATAATGTTTGCACGAGCTGCTCCGCCATGACGAGGAATAAAGAGACTTTACCATATTTATTTTTCTGCTATTGAGAAATATTAATGCATCTCCTTTTTCCTGCATATTGCCTCACTGTGAGGGCATAAGAACTGATTTTATTTAGTTTTATCGCAGAACATAAAAGTGCATGAACAGGGAGATCACAATCATATCTCAAATATTAAATAATTATAGAGGGGGAAAAAATAAACATTTACAAAAAATATACATCTCTCAAAAATCTGGCATTTTTGTTATTGTTTTTAAGTTTATAGAAGAATTCAAGAAGAAAAGTTGGAAGACATTTTTTTTCTATGAAAATTTTGCATATAATGTAAATAATTTGTTGACATTTTCAAAAGATAATCAAGGCTTCTCACAATGTGAAATAGTATCTTTGATTAAAAAAAGCAGTGATTAACTTTTGTTGGTGATTTAAAGAATGTTGGGAACCAAACATTTGTTGACGGTAGCCATTGACTACCTTAGTATATTTACCCTTACTATGAAAGTCAATGGCTACCAGCAACTGTTTGGTTCCAAACATTCTTCAAAACATCATCTTTTGAGTTCAACAGATGAAAGAAACTCGTAACACTTTACTTAAAGCCTTATGTGTAATGCATTAAAAAGGGTTATTAAAGAGTATAATGGATTATAATTATTCATAATGTATGTTGTAATACATTGTATCTTGTCGCAAATAATTATAGCCACATTTAAAATGCATAGTGTAACAATTAATTGAAAAGTGTTATAATGTATTAACTGTGGTTGCAATATTCATGAGATTGTACAATGCATCATAAGGTGCATTACAAGGCATAATGCATTAAAACTACATTTGTAATTAATTATGCATAAAGGCTTTTACAACCCGAATTCCGGAAATGTTGGGACGTTTTTTAAATTTGAATTAAATTAAAACGAAAATAATTTCAAATCACATGAGCCAATATTTTATTCACAATAGAACATAGATAACATAACAAATGTTTAAACTCAGAAATATTGCAATTTAATGCACAAAATTGAGCTCCTTTCAAATTTGATGCCTGCTACCGGTCTGAAAATAGTTGGGACGGGGGCATGTTTAGCATGGTGTAGCGTCTCCTCTTCTTTTCAAAACAGTTTGAAAATGTCTGGGCATCGAGGTTATGAGTTTCTGAAGTTTTGTTAGAATTTGGTCCCATTCTTGCCGGATATAGGTGTCCAGCTGCTGAAGAGTTTGTGGTCATCTTTGACATATTTTTTGTTTAATGATGCGCCAAATGTTCTCTATAGGTGAAGATCTGGAAAGCAGGTAGGCTAATTCAACACCTGGACTCTTCTACTACGAAGCCATGCTGTTGTAATTGCTGCAGTATGTGGTTTTGCATTGTCCTGCTGAAATACACGTCATCTGGAGGGGAGCATATGTTGCTCTCAAACCATTATATACCTTTCAGCATTCATAGTGCCTTCCAAAACATGCAAGCTGCCCATCCCGTATGCACTTATGCACCCCCCCATACCATCAGAGATGCTGGCTTTTGAACTGAACGCTGATGACACGCTGGAAGGTCTCCCTCCTCTTTAGCCCGGAGGACTTGGAACCTCGGCTGAGGTGGTACTAAAAAAGTATCAGGTACCAGGTACAGTACCCAGTGGAAAACCCCCCAAAAGTGAACCGTACCGAACCGTACCATGCAGTGGAAAAGCGCCAAAAGTGGCCTGGGCCTGATTTGGGCCACTTTAGCCTGCAGTGTGAACTAAGCCTGTGTTTGATGTGAGAATAGGATATTTTAACGAGGTGTAAACACTGCAGGATTGGATTTTCTCTGGTGTAAAGTGTGTTTATTACATTCTGATGAAAGATTACAAAGACGAGGTGAACGATTGACCGTAAGAGTGAATGAATGGTTTGATGTTTTGTCGGCCTGTGATGTGATTCTCTTCATAAACATCTGCGTGTGAGGAGTCTGCACTTGTCCAAACACAGACACACTTAGAGACACTTATGATGAGAGCAAGATCATAAACGAGCGTCTGAAGTCACAGCAGAGACGTGATTATACCTGCACCCCTTCATGAAAGCAGAGGACAGATGGATGGATGCTCTGTTTTTATTTATGATCATTCTTTCATCTGACTGACAAAGAGCTGCTTTAGACGAGAAGTGTCTGTTCTAGAGAAAGAATAAATGAGCTCATTATCTGTGTCAGGTGACTTAAAACCGGACAAAAGACCCGCCTACTTCCTGTTACCCAAAGCACTCAGGTGTGTGTGTGTGTGTGTGTGTGTGGTGTGTGTGTAGTGAGTGAGTGAGTGAGGCAGACAGGTTATTGATTGTCTCCTTCAGGGAAGAACCGACAGGTTTCTTCAGAGCAACAAAAGCCATCACGTTGGTTTGTATGGTTTGCGGGGACTCTCCATAGGCGTAATGGTTTTTATACTCTACAAACTGTATGTGTTATTGCCCTACACCTACCCTACACCTAAACTTAGTCCTCACAGGAGACTTTGCTTTTCTACTTTCCCCCAAAAACTCACTTTGTATGATTTAGAAGTGTTTTGAATTATGGGGACACTGAAAATGTCCTCATAAATCACCTTCTCCTTGTAATACCTGTCATACCCATGTCATTATACAAATTTGTGTCGTCAAAAACCACATAAACACGCGCACACACACACTCACGCACACCCTCACTCGCACACACACACTCTCATGCACACTCTCACACTCATGCACACACACACTCGCACACACACACTCTCATGCACACACTCTCATGAACACACTTACTATCACTCCTGCACACACACACTCTCATGCTCACTCTCACACCTACACGCACTCACACTCACACACACACACTCATGCACACACACTCACACACACACACACACACCACACTCTCATGACACACACTTACTATCACCCTGCACACACACACTCTAATGACAACTCACTCTCACACTCAGCACACGCACTACACACTCACTGCACACACTCACTCACACACCACATACACTCTCACACGCACACTCACACACTCTCACTGCACACACTCACTCTCACACACATCACACACTCACTCACTACATGCATCACACTCACTCCACACACGCACATCACTCTCCTCACACTCACACTCTCATCACGCCGCACACCTCACACTCATGCACACACTCACTCTCTCACACGCACATCACACTCCTCTCATATCACACACACTCAGCATGCACTACACTCTCTCACACACTCACACTCTCATGACTCATCGGCACACACACATCTACACTACTCTCTCACAGATCATTCTGCACGACACACACACACACACTCACTTTCACTCTGGTTATTACTCAGACTCGTACTAGAATACATCGAGATTTTCTCCTCCTCAGCATAAAACGATTCAAATCTCATGCGAGCCTGTCTGCCTCCTGATCAGGAATCAGAGCAACTCGGGGATTCTTCATCAGCAGAGCAACACAGACGTGTGTGTTTGACTCTCTCAGGAACAGATAATCATTCTGAGAGCTAAAAGAGTTTTTCTGTACAATATCACACTAATTCTGAAAAAGTATGATTTATCAAAATCGGTTAAACCTTATCTAATATAGTCTATACACAGACATTTTGGTGCAGGATTTACTCCAAAACTATTTTCACTTTCACACAGTAGGTTTTACTAATAGTTACAAAGAAATAACATTGAATTATTTAATCTTGAAATAAAACGATTTAAATATATGCGAGCCTGTTTCTGCCACTGAATAAAAAATCCAAAAATGCAACTGGGGATTTTTAATCACACAATGCTGACTTTATTTTCTTCTCTCAGAACTGCGAGAGTCCAATTCTGAGGCAATTAAAAGAGTATTTTCTTACAATATCACACAATTCTGAAAAAAGTAAGAATTGCTAAACAAACTCAATTTTGAGAAATAAAGTCACAATTACCTTCTTGATTTTTATTCAGTGGCAGAAACAAGCTTCCATAGAAATAGAATTTTCATGTAAAACATGCTCCAATAATCTTGTGTTGCTCATTGATATTTTAGTATTTATATGAATGTGCTATTACTGTTTTCATTTTAAGTGTAGTTTTTTTTTTTGTCATATTATGTGCTTCTGTCATTTTTATTGGTTTATATTTCGCTGTATTATTTCATTTTGAGTAATTGTGGATCTTCTTTAAGTCAGTTTCAGGCAGTGCTTCTAGTTTTTAAGTTCTATATATTTTTAATAACAGTATGCACTACTGTAAGTCATATAAAAAGCTATACATACATCCAGAAGTCTCTTGAGAATACAGTTTACTATGTGAATATTATGGAAATGTGTGTACTGTAAATTGTGCAAAATGAAGTTTAGAAACGAAGTTTATACCACCACCCCTTCTCCACCAATATCACTAGAATTCTAATCACACGGGGGGGGTTCCCTGGGTTCGGGCCCTTCCCGAGCTCAGAGCCCTCCCCCAGGACAGCACGCCTACAACGTATTACCATACACGCCAAATACGCATTACGTTTATCGTGCTAGTAGATGTAAGTGTGAAATCGTGAATGTGTATATTGTGTGAAGTGTGTATATTGTTGTGTGTGTGTTTGCTGTGTGTGTGTTTGGTGTGTTTGTTTGGTGTGTGTGTTTGACCTACTAAAGTCTCTGAAGTGTTGTTTTTCCAGTCAGATGGTTGGAGGTGTTGGACGAAGTGTGTCTCTAACACACTCATGTGCTGCTGCTGTGAGTTACACAGATCTGAACAGATCACACACACACACACTGATTCACATCAGGCCTACATAAGTAAGGAAATATAGAAAAATGATAAAGTTGCATTACAAATATGGATCCAAATGAAGGACAGAAGAATGTAATAGGGGTCTGAATGAAGCTGCAGGCAGTGAAATGATCTGAAGGTCGTTCACTGAGAGAAATTCCTCTCCAGATGTTTGTTTGTGTGTGAATGTAGTTTTATCTGCTAATGAGAGAATATTTCTGTGAAAATGAGCGTCTGTGTAACATATGTGAGGGATGGAAGTAATTAGTACGGTTGCGTGATTTGGTTCTGGAGGCTTCATTATAACTAGTACTAGTGATGACTAACTTGGCAAAGACTGCTGAGTAATGTTCACTGATGCTGTAAAACATGAATCTGGAAACAAAAGCTTCATTTCAGAGCTGTGTGTGTGTGTCGTGCGTGCGTGTGTGTGTGTGAGCGCGTGCGTGCGTGTGTGTGTGGTTTCACTAGTGAACACTAGAGGCATCAGTGTCTCATGTTGAACTGTAATGACTGCCATATGAGCCTGTTAAACTTTCCATCACACACACTCGGGTCGCTCCAGGAGAGAGAGATCGACCCACATTCTGGTTCTGTTCGGCTCAAACTGCTGTTTATTTTCTCTGAACATTTTAATAACGAGTTTCTCTCTCTGAACAACACAAATCCAAAACCCATAAAACCTGAATGTGTGTGTGTGAGAGAGAGAGAGTGTGTGTGTGTGTGTGGGGGAGGAGAGAGAGAGAGTTTGAGATACACGTGGCCGTCAGATGGGTTTGTTCAATATATATATATATATATATATATATTATATATTTATTTTTATATATATATATATATATATATAATCTCACATTTCAGCATAAAATGTAGTATAATTTCTCATGGGACAATACTGCACAAATGACACTTGGATATATTTTAGAGTAGTCAATGTGCAGCTTGTATAGAAGTACACATTTACTGTCCTCTAAATATAACTCAACATATAACCATTATTGTCCAAATAACTGGCAAACAAATTAGTACACTCTAAATTAAAATGTCCAAAGTGTCAATATTTTGTGGGGGCACCATTGTTATCTAGCTCTGCCTTAATCCTCCTGGACATGGACTTCACCAGATCCTCTTCCACTCCTCCATAATGACATCACGGAGCTGCTG
>CM049831.1:29650055-29657555 GCA_027422435.1 Schizopygopsis pylzovi | reverse complement strand
CATGGCTAATATAGGGCTCAACTCTCCTCCTTTTCTCATTATATTTGTTTTCTTCCTCTTGCTTTCTTTTAGATGCTAAATATTCTCATCATCACAAATGATACGTCATATTATGACTACAGGCATATGCACAACAACTTATGTTCTTCTGCAGTCGTGTTTTCTAGCAATATCTAAATAATCAAGATACATTACTAGAGAGAAAATGACTTAAGATATAACGCTTTTTTTTTGTGTGATGTGTATGTGTGTGGTTTGTGTGTGTGTGTGTTTTTGTTGTAGTTATTGTGAAGTGTGTGTGTGATCAAATATAGTCAAATTATGATAATGGCATAGAAACAAGCTTATAATATCTCTCAGTCGTGGTTCTAGAAATATCTAATTATAATTCTT
Source organism: Schizopygopsis pylzovi (assembly GCA_027422435.1). Taxonomy (NCBI): domain Eukaryota; kingdom Metazoa; phylum Chordata; class Actinopteri; order Cypriniformes; family Cyprinidae; genus Schizopygopsis; species Schizopygopsis pylzovi. Next base: position 29,657,162 of record CM049831.1, on the reverse strand, counting down.
AAATTCCCTGTTTCTAAGATGGAAAGATTATGCTATAAATCATATAATGCATTTTTTGAAATGTGTGTGTGTCGTGTATGTGTGTGCTGTGTGTGTGTGTGTGTGTGTGTGTGTGCTGATCAAAATAAAAGTAATGTATGTGTAAAACAAGATTTAAATTTTGTACCAGTGTGTGTGTGTGTGTCTGTGTATGTTGTGTGTGTGTGTGACGTGTGCTTAATGTGCAGTGTGAAAGCAATGTTTATTGCTAAATCTCATGTAGATGCATTTATTTAAGAAATGTGTGTGTGTGTGTGTGTGTGTGTGTGTGTGTGTGTGTGTGTGTGTGTGTGTGTGTGTGTGTGTGTGTGTGTGTGTGTGTGTGTGTGTGTGTTGTTGTCTGTCTGTCTATAAGGTATACACACAAACAACTTACAAACAGGTATATTAATATTAATAATAATATTAAATATTGTTAACTAAATGTAAAAATATTTTGTTACTTAAAATGTTTTAATATTTTTTTCTTTCTTTTATATACGTACACATACTTAAACAATTATCAAAAACTAAAATATAGACATTAAAAATGAAATATAAATATCATAAATATAAATATTTGTTAAATATAAGACATATAAAAAACACTAAACTAAATGACTAAACTTTGTAACTTAAAATGAAACTGAAAACAGCATGTCAAATCTTGCACTGTGAGTATATCAGCGCTGCTGGCCGTGTTGGATCTTCTCCAGCAGAGCTGAAGAATGTGTGTTTCTGTGTCGTGCTTTTATCAGGCGTGTTCGGTCTCGTTCAGACTCGGGAGGTCGAGTCGAGTTCAAACCCTCACAAACCAGTCAATCAGTCCCACCATCAGCTGACATCCGCAGATCTGCTCTCACGACAACTAACTGCAGCCAGAAACCAGTATGTCTGTGCAAACCAGTCTGACGAGCGGTTGCTGGGGTGTTGCTATGCAGTTGCATGCCAAAAATAATAATTGTCATTTTTTTCTAAAATATCTAACAATTCTTACATTTCAAATAGTTTCTTTATTAACTATTTATCTCAATTAATTGATTTAATGCTTACAGTAAAACAAGAAGATTAATATCTGCCAGTGAGGTCCGAAAAATAATCTGGCTTTTCCTTTGATTTAAGTTCATTTTTTTGACCCCATTAGCAGATTTTGTCTGATTCTAAGCAAAAACTCACTTTATTTTGATCAAATTTTCTCCAGTAAATGCATCTTGATCTGAGAATGTTTAGATATTTTTACTGGAAAATGAGAGAAAGATACTGAGGAAGAAACAGGGGTGTTTTAGTTCAATTGAGATACTATTATAATTTTATTAACATTTAGAATTAAATTTACTTACATAAAATATTTTCAAATTTCGTTTTAATATTAGTTGAATTTTTAGTAACTTAATGTTTTTTTGGTCAATTTTTAGTGTTTTTGTTTTGTTAATGTCTATATAGTTACTCCTGATTTCGCTCAACATGGCATCATAAGAGCTGTCAGTAAATTGAAAAGGAAATGCTTCACTAGTTAGCTGAAGAATTAATGTGATTGTGTAACTCGTCTTCTCTCCTGACTGCTCTGCTTTGGCTCTGAATGTGTGTTTGTTGTCCAGATCTCAGATGATGTGTGTGTGTGTGTGTGTGTGTGTGTGTGTGTGTGTGTGTGTGTGTGTGTGTGTGTGTGTGTGTGTGTGTGTGTGAGCGTGTGGGTGCATGCATGCGTGTGTGTGAGCGTGTGGGTGCGTGCATGCGTGTGTGTGAGCGTGAGCGTGTGGGTGCGTGCATGCGTGTGTGTGTGTGTGTGTGTGTGTGTGTGTGAGCGTGTGGGTGCGTGCATGCGTGTGTGTGAGCGTGAGCGTGTGGGTGCGTGCATGCGTGTGTGTGTGTGTGTGTGTGATGTGTATGTGCGTGCGTGCAAGCGAGCGAGTGGAGTGTGCATGTGTGCGTGCGAGTGTGTACGTGTGTGTGCGTGTGTGTGTGTGCGTGTGTGTGTAAAACACAGCTGTGTGTTTTGTTTGTCTCTTCTCTTCCTCTCTGCAGGATGTTTTAGATAACGTGTTACCTTGCTTCAGGTAAAAGCTGTCATCACTCTGGGTGGGACTGACGTACTTTCAGTGTGTTTGTGTGTGTGTGTGTTTGAACTCTTCATCACACACACACGAGCTGCAGCTGGCAGGTTGGTGTGTGTGTGTGTGTGTGTTGTGTTTGCGTGCTGTTGGCGTGTTTGGCCTTGCAGCGCAGAATCTCTCGTACAGAAGCACTGATGGCCAAACGCGTTCCTGACCGAGTGACAGAACGAGTCCAGCTGTCAGCGTGAATTACAGCGCAGTGACTTTATCAGCTGTCATGTGTGTGATTTATTATCCACACAGAGTTGCACAACATCCACATTCAACTTTTAAACTCTGAGGACGGAGCAGAAGATTCATTCAGAGTCATTTGGAGGTGAACGGATCCGCTGCTGCGCGTCTGCTGCATTTGACCACCTTTACTTTTTTTGTCGCCTTTACATTGTCAAAGCACATATTATACCAAAATTAACTTATTATTGCTTATACTGGATTTATATATATATCGTACCTGAGACCTCGGCCTCATTACACCGTGGAGTAAACGTGTAACCAGAGGGTCTCGAAACATTTCGCAGTAGTTTCCACGCTGCTAAGTAATCTACTAAGATAACCAGTCTCTCGAGACTGGCCTCTGGTGTGCGTGGAGCTGCTAGCTCGAAGCCCCGATGCGGAGGACCGGCAGGAGACGGCCGAACTAGCTGCTCGAGAGACCCCTGAAGTGGTGGCAAGGCTCTCAGCTCCGCTACGTTCCCGGGCAGACAAAACTGAGAGAAACACTCGCTAGAGACCGCTGCGCCCGGGATCACTGAAGAATCTCCTGAGGGCGCTGAGGAGAGACGGACACCGTGTCATGCGGTGCACCCACTCTTCACCAGTAGGGGCCGCCCTCAGCAGTCCAGAACTTAAAAATGTCAGGTCCGCTTCTTCAAGGACTTCCTAGACTGAAGGACTGCTAAAACGCAGCCGCCTGTTTACAAGCCTCATGGTATCTGTCGACAATGGAATTGACGGCGTCGCTGAACAGACCAGAAGGCGCAAGCGGTCCATTAGGAAGACCCTGTCCTTCTCCTTCATATCAGACAGGGTCAACCACAGGTCCGCTGCCACCAGCGCTGCCATGGACCGCCCAATGGCACGGGTGGTCTCCTTGGTGGAGCAGAGAGCTAAATCAGCGGTTCATTTATATCATCTGAATTAAACTGCTCACCTTCATCTAGCTCTTTCAGCAGGTCGGCTTGGTACGTCTGTAACACTGACATAGTGTGCAGATATGCACCAGCCTGACCCGCTGCCGTGTACCCCTTGCCCACCAGCGCTGATGTCGTGCACAGCGGTTTGGAGGGCAAGACCGGAGCTTTCAGAGATGATGCCGAGCCGGATGACAGATAGCTCGCAAGCGTCTGCTCTACCCGGAGCATCGCTCTGTAACCGCATTCACTCAGCACCCGCCACATTTCCATAATACTCAGGGATGAATAAGTGGGCCGAGAATGGTTTCCTCCATGTTCTCGACACCTCGTGTGGAGATCACGCTCGTGATATAGTGTGGAACACAGTCTATAACGTGATCTGCTTTCGCCCTTGTTGCATACACTATGCTGTAATAACGAGACGGACACATGTAATGCCTTCTGTTGACTCTTTACTCCGGAACTGACGTCATGATAACTCGGTCACCTCCTCATAGGACCGTATGACATTATGCATCTCACTCTCAGTGTACCCTTTACAGAACAGCCCTTAACTGTCTTAGCACTTGCTTTAGACATTGCTGGAGTTTCTGGTTGCTGAATGCTTGATGTAACCTGACAGACAACAGTAAATAAGACTCACAGACCTAGATCGTGACTGACACACACAGAGAGCTTTGCTGAATGACGGAAAGCTAACGGCGTGCTTTTTAAGGTTCCTGGTCATGACGTCTCGCCCATCGATTGGACTGATTACACATAGGATTCAGAGCTTGGTATCGCTGAAGGCGTTCTCCGACGCAGCTCGAGTTCCTGAAGAGGAACAGTCCCTTAGTTCATAACGGAGTCCTGAACTTTGATAACGAGCAGAAGATGTGACCTGAGATCACGGCGTAATGGTTTTATAGGGTTGTGTGGGTGTGTATTAATCAGCAGAGACTCATTAACATGAGTCTTATTCATTCTTGGCTTTGCTCTTACGAGGTGATTTGTGTGAGGTCTTGAAACTCTGCTTCAACTCCCGATGGACGACTGAGTCCATTTACAAGTTATTAATGCCTTTGATTATTTTAACTTCACACATATCCGCTTCCTCTGAGGATTGATGAATAAACACATTCCTCTGACTCTGTTTTTATCGGTTGTGTAATGACACTGTGACTGTATCTCGGCCATCATCTTTACATGCGCTCATTATTACACAAACTCTCTGAATACTGTGGGGATGAAATCACTGAAATATATATTCCCAGATATCAGCTAAATTCTAAATCTGACAAAAACTTGTGTGTGTGTGTGTGTGTGTCGTGTGTGTGTGTGTGTGTGTGTGTGTGTGTGTGTGTGTGTGTGTGTCTGTGTGTGTGTGAGTGAGAGAGAGTGTGTGTGTGTGTGCGTGAGAGTGTGTGTGTGTGTGTGTCTGTACGTGAGAGTGTGTGTGTGTGTGTGTGTGTGTGTGTGTGTGTGAGTCTGTGTCTGTGTGTGTGTGTGTGTGTGTGTGTGTGTGTGTGTGGTTCAGGTATACCCTACGTTATGGGGACAAAATGTCCCCACAACGATGGCAATATCCAAAATCCTTGTCCGTGTGGGGACATTTTTTGGTCCCCATGAGGAAACCAGCTTATAAATCAGACTAAGTGATGTTTTTTGAAAATGTAAAATTGCAGAATGTCTCCTGTGATGGTTAGGTTTAGGGATAGGGGCAGTGTAAGGGGATAGAATATACAGTTTGTACAGTATAAAAACCATTACGTCTATGGAAAGTCCCCATAAAACATGGAAACCCAACATGTGTGTGTGTGTGTGTGTGTGTGTGTGTGTGTGTGTGTGTGTGTGTGTGTGTGTGTGTGTGTGTGTGTGTGTGTGTGTGTGTGTGTGTGTGTGTGTGTCTGACAAATCTGACAAAAACTGCTTATAGGAACGTCCTGAAACGAGAAAAATATCTCCTAATGGAATAAACACAGTTCTATAGTTATTATTATTAGTTAATTTAATTAAAGAAGGCTGTGTTCGCCATGAAGTACTAGTGTACTGCTTATTGTGCATTATATAAAACAGTATGCAACAATATGTTTTATTATTGTCACATGACCTCATTACATGTTTAATTCAGTGAGTGGAAAAATAAAGCTCATGAGTAACTAGTTTAGTGTAAAACATTCACAAGTCTGATAAAATCACAACAGATATTATTGGATGCCGTATCTTTTGCATTTATACTGATTATTTTGACAAATGCATTCAATAATTTGGATGAAAAATTGTGTACTGTGCTCAAAATTGGCTTCATAATGCTGAAAAAAAATATGTTATATAATTTAATTCTTAAATATTAATAATTAATAATATGTTTATATATATTAAAAATACTGGCAGTGACACTGTTTAATTATATAAAAATAATTAATAAAATATTATATTATCTAATTATGTTTTTATTTAATATATTAATATTGTAGCAAATGTTTATATATATAAAAAATTACTGGCAGTGACACTGTTTAATTATATAAAAATAATTAATAAAATATTATGTGATCTAATTATGTATTTTATACATTATATATTAATATTGTATCAAAAATATAAATTATGTATGTGTATATATATAATCATAATATTTGTTTACTACTGGCCATGAAACTGCTTTAAAATATATATTTAATATTTGACATTAATATTTGTGTAGATGTGTGTGTGGCCTCTGCGTGTGCGTCTCTGCGCCAGCGTTAACGAGCATGTATTCAGAAGAACAGCAGTCAGAGCCGGAGAATGTGAAACATTCAAACATCTCACATCAAATGATGGAGCAACATCTGGAGCCCGAGCCTGAGGCGACACATCGACAGCAGATCAAACACACGTCAGCGAGTGTGTGTGTGTGTGTGTCAGGAGTTCCCCGTCTCTAGATGTGTGGAGTGATGTGTGTGTGTGTGTGTGTGTGTGTGTGTGTGTGTGTGTGTGCGCGGCGCCCTGTAATGATCAGTCCTGCAGAAGATCACAAACATCTCCAGGTTCTCCTGGGAAGTTCCTACCTACAAGTTCTGAGATCCTGATTATGTTGTGATGTGTTTGCAAGACATTTTTGTTGGAAATAAAACATAAAACATTTTATTTATTTTTTCCTGGCAAACACAAGCAGCAACGGTGAAGTAAGACCCTGTGTGTGTGTGTGTGTGTGTGTGTGTGTGTGTGTGTGTGTGTGTGTGTGTGTGTGTGTCTGTGTCTGTGTGTGTCTGTGCCTGTGTGTGTGTGTGTGGTACGTCTGTGTGTGTGTGTGTGTGTGTGTGTGTGTGTGTAGTCTGTGTTGTGTTGTGTCTGTGTCTGTGTGTGTGTGTGTGTGCTGTGTGGTGTGTGTGTGTGTGTGTGTGTCTGTGTCTGTGTTGTGTGTGTGTGTGTGTTGTGTGTGTGTGTGTGTGTGTGTGTGTGTGTGTGTGTGTGTGTGTGTGTGTGTGTGTGTCGTTCTGTGTCTGTGTGTGTGTGTGTGTGTGTGTGTGTGTGTGTGTGTGTGTGTGTGTGTGTGTCTGTGTGTGTGTGTGTGTGTGTGTGTGTGTGTGTGTGTGTGTGTGTGTGTGTGTGTGTGTGTGTGTGTGGCTCCAGACTGACCCTCATCATAATGGACGAGTCCTTCAGCTGTCTAGCTCTTCCTGCTCTGATCAGTGAAGGTCACTGTGTTGTGTCTAACAGAATCTAAGCCACGTTTTAATCAACCAGTATTACTGAATGTAGTTTTTTCATGCTTGTTTGAGTTTTGTGTTGCTATCTTAGCAACTCATTGCAAGGCCAGTATGTGATCTTTATGACTGGTGTTCTCCTTCAGGTCCTGTACCGCTGTAACATTAGCT